>OZ010737.1:115791295-115811295 GCA_963932295.1 Tipula lateralis
AAACTTTTTTATTTTGGCAAGACAACTTTACAATTATTATTTTTTTCATTTTTATAATTATTATTGAATTTTCATTTGGAAATATACAAAAATAATAAATATATGCAGTATTTTCTTGAAATTAATACATATGTGTGAATAAATAAATAAATAAATATATAAAATATATAATAAATAATAATAATAAATATTTTTCGAGTTTATTCTTTTAAATGTATAATTTAACTGTCAATTCTCTTGTCTAGTCGTGCTCGGTTATGAAAAATTAAAGCTCAGTTTTTTTTGCTAAAATCCAGTTTTTTTTCGGACAAAATTCAGTTTTTTCGTATAAACGACCTGGCAACACTTAATGGGCGTCTGTTTTTCGAAATAGACCTTAAACGAGTAATTTTGAATATTTTTTATATGGACTTTGTCGTTTACCAACACACAATGGTATTAAGAATGATATTTTCATTTATGATCGTGACAAAAAATAATCAGGCTTGTATTAACACACACACTTGTAGGAGAATCTTACACACTTAAACTTCGTCAATATTTTATTCAATTATATGATATTTATTATTTAACAAAAACAATTTTAATGCATAAATCAATACAATAATAATTTCAACGTTTAACCAAAGACAATGTACTACACATTGTCCATTGTTGAGTACATTGTCTTTGGTTTAACGATATATTTCAATCTGATCCGTATGACGATCACAATACAACTCTCTAAATTTTATATTTATTTCTCTTATTCTAATTTACACTCACACATAAATAAAAATACTTAATACATTTCCATACATTTCTATGTTATATATATTGTATATATATATTAGGTTGCCACACAACTCCTTACAATCAGGTTACCACATAATTCCTTACACACTTGCGACGGCTTTGCCATAAAAATCATAAAAAATGGTACGATGTATTGCCATTTAGATAATTTCGGAAACACAGAAATATTTGTTTAAAGCTCGGTACATAACATCGGGAGAAATACCATAGTATAAAGTGAAGTTAGCCACTGATGGATTTTGCTCGAAAAATTAATCTATTATATTTGACAAAGGGCTTGCCAAATTTTTCATTCTAATTTCAATTTGTGCTCAGTTCTTTTAAAAACAAATATTTATTTTATGTGATTTATCGTGTTTTTATATTTCTTATTCGTTTTCTTTCGTGTTTTTATATTTTAAATTCTCTATTTTATTTTGTTATCGTTTTTTTATTTTGAATGTTTTAGGGTATTTTATTTTAAAACCAAATTATTTTATTCGTTGTGTTTCTTTTGTTTAATTTACATTTTTTTAGTTTTATTTGGTTTTCTACACCTGAAAATGTCTTTTTCAAGAAATGCATTGATTAATATTTTGAATGACATTTTTTTGTTAAATTCATTGTCACAAATTTTGAATTTTGTTAAAATCGTGAGCTCATTATTTGTGTTTTTTATTTTTATGTTTGTGACTCTACGATACCTTTTGCTGAAAGTAAGATTTTTCTCAACTCGAATATAAAACCAATGGGAGGCGTTTATTAAAATTTGAATAATCTTATTAGTTTAGCGTGTGATACCAAATACCATAGTATTTTTCCCGATGTTATGTACCGAGCTTAAATGTTCATTTATAAATTATAAAATGAAAAATAAAATAGTATCGCAAAAAGTGAAACTTAATAGTACTGCCATTCTTGAATATCCTAAGAAAATGTCTTATAAGTAATTATGGTTTTCGGAAAGGTTAGGCCTATTATTATTTTAATTTGAATTTTGAAGATAAACGTTGACAATCTTTAATTTTGACAACGTTTCTTTGATAAACAATAAATATGAGAATGACATCTATCATTTATGCGAAATACTTTTATTTTATTTTATATTAAAAATAGTTTTATATTAATTGTTTTGTAAATAGTGTAATATTGTGAATAGCATCGAGTAAATGTTGTGAATTTTGTGTAAAGTACGAGTGTTGAAGTTAGGTTTTTCAATCACAAACGAATGAATGAATTTTGATTTAAAATTGACAAATTTTTTAATAACACCCTAATCTTTTTTCATTAGAATTTATTAAAATATTGTTTTAGAGTTAAAATTGTAATGATTTTAGGTGTCGCGGTTCGTGAAAAACTTTGTGTAGATTTTTCACGTACGTCACGGTCAGTGTTACCACCTGTTTAAAAAAAATCTTAACAAAAATAGAAAAAATTATTGTTTTCTAGAAAAAAAATCTTTTTACATATCTGTATTCATAGTTACATACTTTGGTTCATAATTTTTAACATTTTATCGTCGTGTTGAAAGCTTATACAATTTGTGTTAAGTATTCCCATATAGTCCTTTGTCAATAATAAACCAGACAAAGTCTCTGGTTTTAATATATTGCAAATTTTTGATTTATTCAGATTTATCTGAGAAAAAAATCGGTTCACATTTGCTGTAGCAACAGGAATTGTTAGAATAATTATTATTAACGGTTTTATGCATGGAAATGTATTCTATTCATCACAGTATTTAATACTTAAGATGTTTCTTAAGCAGGTGGATCTAAACTCTTGATTTTCTTGTTCATTCAAAAGAGTTGTTGTGTTCAATGCAACATTATTTCCGCACCTAATTATATATCATCAAGATTTTTTATTATATCTGGAGTATTCATGTCCAATTTTTTAAATACGACATCAGAAATTTGATGTTCATTAATAAATTAAATTTTTTACTAAACCCGTTTTATTTCAGTAAACAACATGTGGACCTGCGGAGATTCGGTTTAACCGAATGACATCACCGAAGATCATAAAACAAAGTTACAAAATTATAATCCAATTAATTGGATGAAATTATAAGTTATATAATATAAATACAGAATTACACCTAAAATAAATTGTAAAAACTTAAAATATAACTCGAATTGAGGGTGAAGGGTTTTAATCAATAGTTCCGTTGAGTTAAACTTTTCCAACTTCTCATGAATAAAAAAGAGTTCCAATACCTCTATACTACTTAATTCTTGTTTGACCATTGATTCTAACGAACGGGTTTGAGAGTGTTGCAGCATTTTTCGAGGCTTATAGTCTAATAAGATTTGTAGATTTGCAAATAAACTAACTCGTTTTGGACTGTTTTGTATAAAATAGTAATTATCGTGACAGGTATCCTCAACAAACTTTGGTAAAATTGTCCATGCATGGTTAGCACATAACGCAAACGAATTCATTTCAGTCATTTTTTAGTAACCTGGCCACGGAATGGTTTGTTCTTGTCATGACATTCGTCCCATCTACGGCAAACTCCACCATCAGTTTTTTATATTTAATCGATCTTTCAGTTCTTACAATTTCTTGGTAAAACCGTAACGCATCGCAATTTTCCACGTTAATAAGCGCAAAAAATAAATGGCGGATCTTGTCGTTGGTGGGTAGACGAACCAATATATCGAGAAGTTTTATTGTAGAAAACAGCACACAAATAGAAAACAACATCTCCTTAATCAAATTGCATTAGTAGCGTCTCTCCAATAACCTTTTTTTACTACGCATGTGGTTTTACTTTGCGCACATAAAATGTCTTTAACAATTGCGGAATCATTAACTGATACTTTTAGTGACTCACGGTTTGAATGTTTAATGTTTAATGGGCTCTTTAAAATTTAGATATTTAAATTTGTCCTGTCCAAGTAAAACTGAAAATCGATTAAGAATGAAAGTATGATCAAATCATACAGTCATATCTGTATGATTTGGTTATATCATAATACTGTCATTCTTAATCGATCGATCTAGCCTTTTCTGCAAATGAGAAAGTAATGAAAGTAAAAGAGTGGAATAATGAAGCAAATTGCTAGTTTGCCAAGGTCGTATAAACGAAAAGCACATAATATATTTAGCAAAACAAATATGAACATTGGTGAGTTGTATTTCGTTATACATTACCTTATATTAAACTAATTGAATTGCGAAATCCTGCCATCGTTTCTGTGATTTCAATGATGCGTAAGGGTGCGAATGGGTGGTGAGGAGCAAGTTGTCGCGTGAACTCTGAACCATTTTCACTGACTCAAACCAGTCGAAGAAGCACTTAAGACTTTTGGCATCTGTAGGTCTGCAATTTGAAATATTACTTCATTAGTTATTCTTGTACGTCACGGTATCAAAGTAGTAATGTGATAAATTTGCCTATAAATACTTGATCATTTTAATTTGTGCTGTCCAAGTAAAAAGTTCAATATCTCAATCTCTTAAGGATAAATGTTGGTGGATAATGTTTGGTAAAAATTAAAAGATCCAACTAAGTTTTTAATTATATATGTTAAGGAAAAGCCCCATGGAAATTCAACTACGATCGAGGCTTCCATTGAGCGTAAGAAACCTTTTTAATTAAAAAAATCTCAACTTAATAATGTAACAAAAAAAAATTAAATAAATATAAAATTCAAGAATTGAAATAAAAATAAAAAAGTACTGGATTTCAATAATTTAAAAATAAAAAGACTAGTAATGCTCATTGCATGTAATTCCTCTTGAAGGCCTCCAGTGGCGATTTATAGTTGATGAACATGAAAAAGTGGTCAATAAATTCTTATATTTAACTAAAATATAATCATTTATTTTTAAAGTAAGGATTCCGGTTCGTTATGTTAAAAAGAATATGGCATTTATCGTTTATTTTCTAGCATAATTGTTTAAAACTACATTTGCCAATACTATAATAAATATTAAAACAAGTAGATTCACACTCATGATCAAAATCAATTATGATCGAAAAATCTTTTCTCAAACCATCTATTTAATTCTTTATTATTACTCTTTTTTAATTCTTTATTATTTATTATAGCTTGAAAAATAGAACACATATGAAATATAATATAATTTACTTGATGTGATGCAACAGAAAGCCATCCACGTTGCAAATAATCAAAATAAAAAGAATCCAATTTAAAATTTCGATTTTAATTCTTCAAAATAAGAGATAGAAAATATTGGGATTCTTGTATTTTCTGACATGTTTGGATTACATCCTGGTGTGGAGCAATAACGAGAAATGTATCTTAAATAAATATTTAAAAAAATAAAAGGAACTTATAACTAGCTTATAATTTAATATCACAGATTTAAATCACAAAAATGTTTAACCTTAGAATCGTGCTTGGGGTATAGTGTTCTCCAAGTGAGTTTTGATAGATAGCTAAACCTCTTCAACCATCGACGGCCCGCTTTGGTTATATTTGATGGTTTATTACATTACTTTTCATAAACAAACATTGTCTGAAACACATTTTGCAGTGTAACACAACCTTGAGAGAAAAATAAATTACTTTCATACTAATAAATTAGTATGAAAATAACATTTTATTGCAATATTTTAGTATATATTTGGTTTATTTCTATTTACTGAATGTTCATTACTATTATTATATTATATAGTATTATTATGTAATAGTTATATCTTTTTCTGCTAAATTTCCGTTTCATATGTTGTTTTGGTTCTATCCTAATAAAAGTTTCTGGATACAGGGTATAATATGACGATGGATAATTTTTTCACAAGTTACCCACTAGCCAAAGAGTTATTTAGGCGAAATACCACTTTAGTTGGAAAAATACGACCAAATAAAGCTGAAATACCAATTGTTTTTTGCCAAAGATAAATTGCAGCTGCTAGAAGTGTTTCTAGTTCCGCTTTTTGTTTTTGGACGAAGTCTCTGTAGTTAGTTACATATACTACCAATACTAAGAAAAACGTTTTAATTTTATCAACTGCACACGCTACGGATACCATAAATGAATTAACCAAAAAAACAGAAATCATGGTTATAACGAAAATATAGGTGTAGTTCGTATTCATGTAGAAGCGAGAAAATAAAGATATTTCTCAAAGAGTTGGCCATGAGTTTGGCTCGAGATCACATCGAAATAAGAAGCCACACTACAAAAAGCAGTTCAGTAAAGTTCAGTAATCCTATGAACTGCATTGGTTATGAAGTTAGTACACAGCCGTCTTCTTTTCCTGAAGCCAGAAGTAACACTAAGCCTGAACGATGCGTGCCATGTAAAGCTCCACGAACAAAGTCGAAATACACAAAAACAACCGCTGGTGCGATTTGTGCTGTAAAGCCATATATATTCGGGAAATATTATATTCGGGTCTGTGAAAATTGTTACAAAACAAAATGTACAACTTCTAATTTAGATGTAAATAAAGATGATTTATCATTTTTAATAATTGATGATTGGAGACCATCAACGCCCAGCTCCGAAATACCTGGGGCATCTACAACAAAATAAAGATCACGGACTTCTTCTAGTTTCACTGAACCACTTCCTAAACACCGCTGTATTACGCCTGGTTCAATATCACCATTACATTTCGAAAAAATATGATAATTTTAATATTTATGAATAATTAATTCAATTTACTTACCATTATATAATTTCTAAACTAAATCTCAAATCGTACAATGAATTAAATTAGTTATTTTTTTTAAGAAAGTATTTATTCACTAATGAATTTGACGTACTTTTAATAAAATACTATTGGGGAATTCTATTCCCCATAACGCGTTATTAAGTTACTAAACATACACAAGATTAAAATATCAAACTTTTTTATCACGAAACAAAATTAAAAAAATTAACGATATTTTATCAACCTAAAAAACGACCTCGATAAATACACAGACAAAAATGTGTAATGTGCGACAATCAAATTATTCATAATTTTAAAAAACCGAAATATACTATTTATATAGATAATTACAGAATCACAATTCACTTACTTGTCAATATTCCTTGGCAGTTTTATTAAAAACAAATTATTGTACAGGAACCGTACAATAAATACAAAAAGTAATAAATAGTTTAATAAACAAAATTAATACCAATAAATTATGTATATTTATTATTTAATGTATTTACTAACTTAAATGTTTGTAATGCAATCATTTAATCACCAAAGTATAATAGAAAATCTTACTTTGCAATTAAATTCTCGCGATAATGTTAATTAATGTCAATGTAGTTTTTTAAATTATCGTTGAGTTTGACAGCAGAGAGAAAAACACGCTCATGCATTTTTTTTTTTACTTTTTTTGTACATTTTGACTCAGTAATACTTTTCGTAGCGTGTACGAATAGAAGAATATTCACAATATCACTAGAGGTTGATAATTTTATACAGCATATGTACGCATGAAGTTTGGCTTGTAGTAAAGATACTTTTGTGGTAAAATTTTCATTTGGCTCGTCCGCTTTGAGTAATTTATTCATAATCATTTGATTTGCCCTTTTTGTTATAAGTCATGATTTTTTTTGTTGCTAGATCTATAATTGTTAACATCCCATGGCTATTTATGCATGTTGGTAAATATATTCGGCTTTTACCACGACATTTTGATAGACCGAATTTACAGGATGAAGTATAGTCATTACAACGATCGTCCAAAATTCTTATACCTAATATAGGGTCTGTGCAAACATTGGTTACTCTTAGCAGGATGTATGTACATACATAAATAATATCGTTAAACTATTATTGGCTGTTTATCGTCATTGGATGAGTAATATTTTTCTACACAGTTTTAAACCGCTGCTCTTGCATATTTATTTGTTTGGGTTCTGGAATTTTCCCAAACGTCCACTAAATTTTAAGAAGTTGGATCAATCTCGAAATTTAGATGTTGTTGGAGTTGTCATCACAGGTCTCTTCTTAGTTTCTTTTGACTTGGAACGCCCAATTAAAGGTGGGGCTAATTTAACGAAGGTGTTAATCATTTTGATTTTTTTGCTTTAAATTATCAATAAATCGGCCAAGTTTTTGATTCGGTTTTATTGAACCAATTTTAACAATTCTCGTTTCTTTTCTTTAAACTATATTGTAAATATATTGTACTCCACAAAGTAAATATGTCCGAGTTTTAAGTGCTAAAACACAAAATTGTGGCAATATAAATTGTTTAGCTTTTTATTTGATTCTGGGTGTTGTTCAATTTGTGTTAGCTATAAATTTTAGTTATTTTGTTTGTCTTAGCTGTTTTAAAAGTGAGAACACATTGTATTTTGGCAGTAATTAATAAATCACGAATGCCTTCTCGGGCATTTTGAACATTATATTATTCAGAATTAATTGAAACTTTGAAAGTGCCACGGTGTGACCTGTTGATTGGGATTATTTTGTTTAATAATAATGGCAAAATCATCCATAAGTAAAGGTTTATCCATTAGATCAGTTTGCTGTAAGATTATTGTACCATTTGTATTTAAAGGTTATGATTTGAATTTCTAAGTTAGATGGTGACTTATTTAGTAATACAGTCGATTGTGTGATTGGTTTATTGTTGTAAATTTTGCGATTCCATATATAATGCATATTCCTGCGGTAATGGATAGAATTTGCAGTTCAATTAAATCTTTGTTGACTCATCAGAAAGTTTACTAAGGTCCTGTATTAAGCTTAAATCAAAACATACAATATTTAAAGCCTTCAATAAGCTCACGGAAATAAGTCCTTTAATATTTTTGTTAATTAGAAATCGCTTTTTATTTAAAGAGCTTCGAAACATAGATTTTTTAAGATTGTTGTGTTTTAACTGCCGGAGTTGTGACCAAGCATACACCAAGCACTTTTTTTATTTAAATAATTAACTGGTTTTTTAATTTATTTACAAGTAATTGACTAAAAGTAATAAATAATAATTTACCTTGTAACGCTCTGCACGGCATATAATATATATTAAACTAAATTACCAGAAAAAAAACAACCCAATTGAATATTGGGGATAATTCAATCTTACTTAGCCTAATTGATGTCACCTACCCCAATTACCAAAAAATAGACAAAAATAATAAAACTAGTTAAGAGATAAATAACCTAGAATTTATACAATATAAACAAAACAAAAATACTTATAGTTAATAAAATAATTAAAATACAAAACAAACTTGCTGGATGGAAGACCAGTTAGAGAATCGGAAAAATCCCGACTTGCAGCAGAACATCGAATGGTGTACGCTCCTTTTGGTTATTGCGATCGAATAATTTTTTTTTACATTTGCTTAAAACCTCATAAGACTGTGTTTTAGTTACCAAACCTGTGTTTTGACCTTTGCTTACTGTGGAATATTATCTAACAGAGCAGAGAAAACTCTCATCGATTTAATAATTTGACTCAAATCAGGTCTCTCAGACTCGTTGCAAGGTTCACGCAAATACAAATAATCAAAGTGGTTACAGCTACAATCAACCGGAGTACGTTGCTGAAAAATAAACCCGACTTCACGGGCAAAACCATGTTTAAATACAAATATTATAATATCCAAACTAAATGGAGAAAGCGCTAGAACGAGGACCACCTGACCCGTGGTAAATACCATTTAATGAAAACTACGAAAGAAAAGAGTTTCTTTCGTGATTTACAGTTCGACACGTCAAAATGAAAAACAAGTAAATATTTCAGTGTCACTATGTAAACTTTTATGACATATTTCACAAGAACCATAGATTTAAATGTTTTGGGGTGTCTCGTCTCGTTTTATATAACTTTTTATATAAATCAAACCTATAAATGAAAGTCTAAAAAACTATAACTATTCAAATGCGTTTCACTGGATCAATACGAACATGTCGATCAAAATATGGGATTTCATTCGCTGTCATAATTTTCGATAGTATGGCGACCAAAACAGAATTCCACAAACCTTTTAGGGCGATAGTTCTTGACAATAATGAGTGGAATGAACGAAGGCCATCAATATACAGTAGGAATAGAAGTGTTTGCATCTACATAAATCGCTGAAGATATATTCCATCGTATCAATTTTTTTAGTTTTCGTGCATGGTGTGCTATACGCACGATATATGTATATGCGAAACATAACAATATTAATGCAAGTCAATCCTCAGTGAAACACAGCCCGAACCACTCGGTAGTACATGGATGAGATTCGACTCGAAACAGAGATGTGGTGAAGAATTAAAACAAAGGATCCACTTTAACCTCAAGATCAGTAACCTCAAGATTTTGTTGGATGAGAAATAAGGTGGGATTCCCGAATCATTATAAAAATTTAAACAAGTTAAATGAGAGGTTGTATTGTGGCAGGTTATTATTTAAAGTTCTGGTTTCTGGGAGTAAAAATATGGCCGGTACTTTATGCAAACTAAATATTGGATCTTAATACAGATATACTTTGACAATTTGTTTATTATATTTTTGAATATAATGATTGCATTCTAATTTGGGTTAATGGGTTCTAAGTATTTTTAACTTCCGAGAATACACTGTGAAATCTTTATCCCACAGCACGATCCGTTCTTATATTTTATTATATTTTTAAGTTGGTTTTGCATTTCTTAATTAAATGTATTTTCCCGTAAATTGGGCAAGTTTGTTCGTCTTCCTACACAAATTTAGCATCATGTAATTTTTAAACATTTTAAAATATTTTTCAAATTCCACTCCCATACAATAATGGTATAGTATTTTATATTTGCCAAAACATCTTAATACAGTACGCTACCTTCCGTCCACGAATTTTAAACATCCTACAACCCTGAATTTCCAACTTCTGATTTTCGTAGAACCATCTGCGCATTGCATAGCTCCATGCCAGTCTATAGTATACTGACATGGAAATGAGTTTATAACACTTTTACTGTGTATATTTATTTAAGTTTATTTTATAATTTATTTCTTAATCCATTTATTTAATTTAACTTGTATTACAATTATTTATTTTTATGTTATAAATGTTTTTAATTTAGTTTTATATTTATTTAATTTATATTGTATTACAACTATTTAATTTTTGTTACAAATGTTTTATTTATTTATTTATAATCAATATTTATTTTATTTTATTATCCACGACACACCACTCCAAAAGATAATGTTGTCTACACCAAGTGTAAGAAAGGTAATGGCCGAAAATATTTGGCTTGTCAACTCAACCAAGAGGGAGGACACGCGCGCCACGATCGAGAAATACTAACACTAGAACTAAGATAATGCAGTTGCTAAATATGATAATGTAAAATGATAATGTGGTGCATTATACTTTGAATAGATGTCGGACACGAACAACAAAATATCTATTCAAAAGTAGTATAACTGACTGTACTAAATATGCTATCGAAACGAGAATATTCTACTGAAATAAAGATGGGAAATCGGTCACTGTGAATATTTATTTACCTCGCTTATACGATAGAACGTGACGTAATAAATACGAAAAAGTTGCATTTAATAAAAAGAAGCGGTTTGAAATATTATTCAACAAATATGTTGAACTGCTACAAGTTCTGCACTCCAATAGGGGATCATATATGTGTTCATTAACACCACCGATCGTAATCAGTTGGTGAAAGTTTCCTTTTGCATGCTGCGCCTATCGGGAGTTGAACCCGGTACCTCCCGCTCCAACTGCTACAACTTTAACTATACTGAGCCACCTGGGCGGTTTTTTTACTTTGATAAAATCTTCAACTACTCCAATGTCAGGTTTGGACCATTTTTTTTAAAGGTTTTAAAGAAATCTTGTAGTACTTAAACCTACAGCCTATTTCGAAAATTGTTAAACTGGGAAGGCTTGATCTAGCTCGTTCAGCTTCTACGCAAGAAATTTAAAGATTCTTATCTAATTAAGAGAGGCTTAATTATTCCTGTTACAATTGCATTTTGCCACATCTGTTTCATTGTCATCCGAATTTGTTGTTGGTTACCGTCCAACGGTATTTCTAAGTTATATTCCTATTAGATAGATAGAAAAGTAATCTGAGGAAGATATCTTAGAAATGTTTTCAATTTCATTTCATTTGAAAGAATATTATTTATATTCTGCAGTCTTAAAGGTTTTATGAAGCTTATAGCAGCGTTCACAGTAAGAATATTTGCATCTCTTTGGCTCATTGATATCCAAACATTTTCACAAAATGAATATTCGGTGAGGTTTATTTCTAAGAACGCCATCTGAAGACTTAACTTTACTTTGTAAACCCGTTCGAGCATTATTAACAGTGTACTCCATCGAGTCTTAGAATCTGAGGTTACTTCAAATTCTTTCCCATAAAGTTCAGTTTTGCATATTGTTAATAAGTGGTATTTGTTGTTGGAGAACGATGAAACTCTTAATGATAGAGTGAAAAACAAACCAAAATAACAACACCTTCTTAAGAAACCAGGGTACAGTTGAACAAAGTTCAGCTACCAAAGTTTTATGGCGGCAACGTTCAACGACATTATTTACTGAGCACATTCACAATAATAACCAAATATTCGATACAATAAAGATAACATACTTGAAGTCAACTGTACATAAAGGTGCAGCCAAGTTAATAAGTCACCTCGCAACAGCTGGTGACAATTGCAAAGAAGAAAAGCTAGATTAATAGCAAACAAGTATTTCAATTCCTTGTTGATTCTTCCAACGATACATGCAGCATCCGCGAGAGCAATTCGAGTTCTTAATGAAACTACAAGTGAAATACTACACAACATCATCAAGTCAAATATTAATTCTCCCTTGAAAGCATTAGTAAAAAAAAATTAAAATTAGTAATGTTCATTCGAGGTAAAAACTAGATCTTGAGCCCATTAGGCTATACGAAAGAAATTTAACAAATAACGGGTTTTTTAAATTGTCTCGAAAAGAATTCGAGAAAATTTAAAAAAGAGAGGCCATGCAAGTTACAAAAATGACAAACACTGCACCACAAACAATGGCACCACTTAAACGTTTAAATGCGACAACTGTCAATAGCCAATGTCTGGTAAAATGATGTCAATGAGAGCAGAACTGCAGTCAAATTAAGCTGATACCGACACTTAATAGAAACAAACTAGTCAACGAAACAAACACCTGTGTTTGCTGTTTAGCTCAACATCCCAGCTGTATTGTATGTCAAGGCATTAATCACACTCTTCTACACGGTAATAACATGGCGTCAAACATCAAGAGAACAACACAGACCTTGAAGGCTCATGGCATTATAATAATGCCAACAGCAGAGGCCAGAGTTGCTACAAACACTAGACAAGTCACGACTATAAGACTACTCATTGATTCAGGGTCACAGGCAATACTTATATCATCAAAGACTTTTGATTGAGTCAAGATCACAGACAATACTTATATCATCAAAGGCTGCTTATCTTATGAACATCAAGAAGAAAAAAGCACGTGTCAATGTTTCAGGTATAGGCGGGAGCGAGGCAGGAATCTGTCGACACTCGATTAAAATAAAATTAGTGCCAACTTGGCACGAACGGGTGCGAACTTAAGCCTAGACAAGCTTAGAAATTAAACAAGCTTACTCAACAACTTCCTGAAGCAGATATTGATACAGTAGCATGAACTCATCGGCTAATTTTATGTTATTAGCCATTATGATGGCTAAAAACATAAAATTAACCGATCCATACTACAATAAATCCCAACCAATTGATATTATACTTGGTGCATACTACTATCCATTGGTAATAGCTAACAGTATTATCAAAGGTAATCATAAACCAATGTTATAGAACACAGAGTTTGGATGGATAGTTTAATCGGGATAGTAAGACGAGAACAACCACGACGACAATGAAAACCAAATTGTAACACTGTAGAAGTCCGAAGATACTATGTCAGATCATATGAACCGTAAGACGGTTACACAGAAAAATAACATCAAAACCGGAACCACAATCTCCTTTACCAGGACTGAGTACAGTGTAATAAAAAATTATTATAACAACTAAAAGACTTCAATTTAATGGCTATGCTGGTTATATGTATATAATATATGTTATAAAAAAATTTTTCAGAATAACTTTTGCTGTATAGACAATTATTTGATATATTATACTCACTTGCTTATTAGATTACGGCATGCTCCTTCTGCCTGGTAAGTTGCGGAAGTTTTTATGTAACCGAAACCAGATATCCCTGTTCTCTATCATTTCAAAGCTAATGGAGAGACTTCTCTTGAGGAGATTGAACGCAGTATTAGAAAATAGAGACCTTACACTGGATCATCAATTTGGATTCAAATACAAACATTCAACAATTGATGGATGAGGTTTACAGAATTACAGATATCATAGAAAAGGCATTAGAAAATAAACAAATTTGTTCGACCTTATTTCTGGATGTGGCCTTCGATAAGGTATGGCACGAGGCTTTAATACATAAACTAAATGTTATGCTTCCGGGATTAAATGTTGAACTTTTAAGATCATATTTATTAGGTAATGTTTTTAGAGTAATAGAAGAAGATGAATACTCTGGACTCACAGAGGTAACGGTAGGATCCGTCAAGGCAGAGTTTTGGGATCAGTCCTATACGTACTATATACAAGTGATATACCACAGTCCGACCACGCAAGCATAGCAACACCGCTTTACTAGCGGCAGGGCAAACTGTGGAAGAGGTGATTAATAAACTTCAATGTGCGAGTGATGAAACTTCCCAGTGGATCAAGCGATGAAATATCAAACTTAATGAATTAAAATCTAGCCATGTCAACTTTACGAATAAATTATTGGTTAATCCACCAACAATCAGCTTAAACGATGTAATGGTGCCGTACGAGAACTCTGCTAATGGAATGCACTGGATGTTAGCCTAAATGGAAAGAGCTTGTGAAGAAGAAACGAAAAAAACTTAATCTTAAATAAAGACAGTTGTATTAGTTATATTAGTTAACAGGATGAAGGTCAAAATTAATCATATGCCACAAAATACTGATTTACAATCAGGTTCTAAAGCCGATCTGACTATGTGGCATTCAGCTTTGGCGTTGTACTAAACATACTAACATCAAATTTATACAAAACTTCCAGAATAAGTTACTTCGGAGTGTAATCAATGTACCCTGCTAAATTAGAAGTAGTGATTTGCATTGTGATTTGGGGATTCCGGATATAAAACACGAAATAAAAATATTTGCAAGGAAGCATTAATCAAGGCTAATGGAACGTGTCAATGCGAAATCCTCTCGGCTACTGGATAATGAACATTTGGTTAGGAGACAAAAAAAACCAAATGCTTCGAGCTCGTTAGTATGTGAGCTACCATCCAACGAACAGACATTGGTGCATCGCTGGATCAACAGTGACCACATTATAGTTAAAAACTAAAGAATTCAGAAGTAGATTAATAATTAGTCTGGAAAGACTAGTTTAAAAAAAATACAAAAAACAAAGTATATATACAATAAAAAAAAGTTCAAAAAACATAGAAACAATTAAACCACCAACCTTATTGTAAATATAATTAACTCTGCCTATCCCGTAGTAACCAAGTTGGTTATTCGATTCATAATATTTTGTCTATTCGGAAATAGTGGTCTAAGACCCCACCGAAGGTAAGCGCACTATTCCCTGAATATATTTTTTCTTGTGAATTCACACATTAGAATATGTGCACTTATAAGAAAAAATCTGTTCTAATTACCACCTTTTATTGTTCAATGTCTGTTGTAGGAGATAACAAACAAAAGGCAACGTATATATCCTGTAAATATTTTCATTTAAGTAATTTAAGGAAACTTTCAAAAAGTTCGCTCATATATACCTTTAACCATTGAGCACAGAACAAAGCTTGTGTTACTTACATATCAACAAAATATATTCGCTAAGCTCGTATATATTTTTTTTGTTTGAGTGCCACTAGAAAACGCATAAATCCAAATTAAAACATAATTTTATGCTTTATATACTTTACGTACATATATGTTTTTTTACACATATTTAAGCTTTCATTAAAATCATAATGTGAAAAGATGTATGAAAAGATAATCCAAGGTTGAATGAAAATTTTGATATTATATTCACATCTATGTATATTATGTACTATATGTATATAGAACATAAAACTGAAAGCCTAGAAAAGTGGAACAATATATATGTTTATATATATATATATATATATATATATATATATATATATATATATATATATATATATATATATATATATATACGTTCGTGTACAGTACAGTACATAGAATATACATAAACATAAATATGTTTTTCATAATTTTTCGTTTATCTAAGACACAAATACACATACACTAATACAATATTAAATGAAGCTTTACATTCTAATTAAATCTTTGTAGTGCTTTTTAGATTACTTTAATTAAAATTGTGTAGGATACTCGCCACGTTTTTTGTTTTATTCGGCAAACACCTATTATATTCTGCGAGATACATATAAAGGAATACTCAAATTTAACAACAGCAACAAAAAAAGTTTTTTTAAATGCTACATTTTCATTTTCTTTTGCTTTGCTTGTTAAAAGCTTCATTCAAATCTCGTTTTTATTCATTTTCCGCTTTCATAGCTCTATTACAATATATTTTTGCTAAAGCATTCAATTATTATAGTATGGACTATGTATACACATTATTTAAAAAGCTTTTGCCCGTCGTTCCTCTTTATAATATTCTCAGTTCGCTATTGCTTGTGCGTTCACTTACTACGCTGCTCGATTGTTGTACTATAAATATAAAACGAAAGTTTACATACAATTGGAAATAAACGAAACTTGTTTTGTTGTGCACTGGTTAAAGTTTCCCGTTTTGATGGAAATTCACAATACATGGTAGATTTTATTCACCAGCACAATTTTTTTTGTTTTGTCTTGAACAACTGCTAAGAAGAATAATAGAACGAAACAGAACAACAAAATAATGTTAAGAAGTCTACGGAATAAAAGAAACGTCGTATAAATTTAAAATTTAAATAAAATAAATAGATAGAAAATGGAAATTGAGTTGGAAAACTGAACGAAACAAAAAAAAGAAAACGGAATTTTTTTTGGTTTTTCCATACATTTTTAAAATGAAAGATTATAAATTCGCTGATAATTTGAGAGAGATTCGAAGTGTGTTCATATACATATCTACATAAAAAGCACCGCAGAATATATAAGATTGTGAAAAACAACCGTATACATACTTATATATGTACGTATTACAATACCTGTTGTATAAGCAAATTTAATTTGTATTTATTAAAGTAAATGTTTTTTTTGTGCCTGTGTGTGTGTGTGTATGTGTTTTGGTTAATGTAAAGCTTTTTCGTCACGGGTACATATTCAATGTATATACCAACTCAAATATATACCTAAGAAGGAGGAAAATGTTTAATTTATGAATTTTTCGTTCTGTGAAAATCTCTGTACACATAAAATGTTCCGTTAAATAACTTTTTCAAGTTCTTACAAATAATTTTATGTTATTATTGTTCTTGTTTTGCTTCTACATTAGTCGGTGTATAGTATTACATACATACATATAACAATTCAACAACATCAAACATTTATTAAGTCTAGAAGCTTTTAAAAACCAACCAAAAAAGAAAGCGACAGTTAAAATAATAAATTGTTTATGAATAAATAAACTTTAAACATTATTATTTGATTTAAGCTTGTAGATTCGATGAATTATGCGGTTTCTTAAATGGTTTTATGCGGTATACCAACATGTGTGCGGTATTAAATATGTAATTATGTGGTCTTGTTTACGGCTGTTATTGGCAGTGTAACACAAAACGGAGATATATGTGGTGAATGGCTGAACTAAATAGACTGTGAATTGCAAAATAACCTCCAGATAGACCTTGATCGGTGGACTTTCTATTTGTTTTGGTAGGTCAATTTATTTTACTAACCATGCTGCTGAGGAATGATCTACACTAGAAGAAGAACCAATCTCAGGAAAACAGTAAATAATTGGAAATTATCTGCCTGCAAAATCGTAATTATAATCAGGACTAATATATATAAATCTGTCAAAATATTAGTTATATATTTTTTGACGGTTTTTACATGCCATCGTTTGCCCGTACCTTGTCAACAATCTAACTCCATAGAAGATTTCAGATTGCTCACAAGGCCGTGGAGCCATCGTCATCGATAGCTACCGCCATCGCCTACCAAAAGGCGACGTGATCAAACGAGCGTACTCGCTTTCCTTTGATTTCATGCACGATGTCAGTAATTCGCATTAAATTACTGATTTCCTGATTAAAACGAACTCGGTATAAGCCGGGTCATATATTACACGCATGATTCTTCTCTCGAATGTTAGAAGCCACCTTTCGTATTCATCCGTCAAGGTCCAGCTCTCACATCCATACATGACAACAGGTTTGATCGATACTCTGTACAATTTCAGCTTGCCCGTATTTGCAAGATATTTTGATTTCGGTAGTCGACGGAGAGGATATAAAACCCGATTGCCACCGACATGACGAGCCTTGATATCCTCTCCCACACTATTATCCTGAGTAATTAGACATAAATCCATCAAACGTCTGGTTACACTGCTGAAATTAATCTTGGTCTCTAAAACCAGAGATCATATATTTGGTTTTTGGATTCGTTGATTTTGAGGCCAACAGAAGCTGAACACTGTTCCATCTTCTAAGAGATCAAGTATCTCTCTCACTCCTATGACAATAATTACAATCACACATTGATCTAGTCATAGGCTTGCTTGAAATCTAGTAATAGCTGGTTTACTTCGTGAGATATTTTGTAGTACATGGAAAAAACATTCGTAGAGTTAAAACCTGTTCAGTAACCGACCCACTTGGACGGAATCCGACTTGGCAGTCACCGATCACTTCCTCGATTTTTGTTTATGGAATTGGCGCGGCGCTGGAACAGCTTGAAAATGATCTTTGTCTATCGAAAAATTGTGAATGGGTATGTCAACCAATAAATTATTCTTATTTGGGCTGACAAAAAACTCAGAAGCGATTCAAGATTTTCGAATGCATCCTGAAAGAAGCACTTTTTGATGCAGTTAGTGGGCAGGTCGCATCACTAGAACTGTGGTATTTCTTTTAAAATCAATACAGCAATGCAGGACAGCGTGTAAACGGTAATCGCGCAAACTACAGAGCAATGATCAATGAATTTGTATTGGCAAAAATTCTAGCAGCCGACTTCTGGTGTCAACATGATGGTGTTACGTGCCACACAGGAGGCCAAACCATCGACTTATTGAAAGAAAATTTTACTGCAAACATCATATCAAGAAACCCGTTAATAGAGGGTATTTGACACCACTTGCTTTATCAATAAATCACAATCTAGTGATGTTCGGACTTACTCTAACTAAGTTCTTTTAACCTGACACTTATAATGTCTGGATTATCAATTTAGTTCTGTTCGAAGTACACGGATTATAAATATAGTGAAACAAAAATATTTATCTCTTTTTTAAAGAACTCATCATGGTATATATACATATCGCACTTCTGCTTCAACAGTGACACGACTCAAAAAACGTAATTTCCCATTTTATTTCATGCTTATCTTTAACCTTACTGTAGAATTTCATAACAGACTCAACTATAATTCAGCTATTTACCACAGTAGAGCACTAGTGCCGCTTTTGGTTTTTACAAATAATCGGTAACCATTAATATCAAAACTGACACATTTTCAGTTGTGAATTATTAGTTGAGGAAGGCAGACATAACTAGTCAACTTAGCATCGGTAAACAAAAAGAAAATACTGGTCAAGACTCTGATATTTTCCTTTCCAAAGGTGGTAAGTTTTAAAATAATAAGATGACTAATCTAATATTGGCTAATATAAAAGAAATATATATATTATCTCTCTTATGGACTTCAGCTAATCAGATTACCATGATTCCGATTTAAACCCTGAATTTAATTATACTTTGGCGAATACAACTTCTTCTACCAACGAGTCTCACGGAGAAACAACTTCTTCTACCAACGAGTCGCAGGAAGAAACAACTTCTTCCAGCAAATCTTGTAGCGAACCGCCGTCTTCCAGCGCGCCAAATAATGAGGATGAAATTATTAATAACAGCGAAATTGAAAAGAGGGTTAGAAAATAGAGGAAAGCTTAACCGAATGAATGGAATGTAAACAAATCAAAGTCATATAGAAACTTAGGATTGAAACATACTTCTGTAAATACTGCAAAATCATTCAACGCAAGAAAAATGAGCCCTAATAATATTTGAAATATTT
>OZ010737.1:115816295-116058795 GCA_963932295.1 Tipula lateralis
ATATATATAGTCATATATATATATATATATATATATATATGTATATATATATATATATATATATATATATATATATATATATATATATATATTTATATATATTTATATACATATATATATATATATATATATATATATATATATATATATATATATATATATATGAATATATATATATATATATATATATATATATATATATATATATATATAAATATATATAAATATATATATATATATATATATATATATATATATATATATATATATATATATATATATATATATAAACGCTAGATAACGAGAGTGATTTCTCAGACGAAGCAGTTCAAACAGAAATACAGAAATTATATCAAGAAACCTTTGAATTTTGAATTGAATTTGAATTCAAAAATTGAAGCGGTTAGAAGTAACCGTATTATTTACGCGAAGTAAAGGTTGTCAGTGATATGGCCACACTCAAAAGTTCTGCTAACACAAACCTAGATGTGTTAAATGAGCTGAGAAACATTAAACTAATTCTTGTAAGAAACCCAGGGTTACTGCAGCAGTGTTCAAACTGTGCACAAGCCCATTTTGCAAATACGGTTATTTCTGGTAACGGATGTCTGGTAACGAGAGAACTTCAAAAAATAAGAAATAATCTAAGTAAATATCATATTTATATGGTATATCATATGCGCAAGTAGCTGAAACAGGAAAGGTCAGTTCCAGACCAGCTTGAAGTACTATGATGGAAATGCTGCAGAATGCTTTGAATGCCATAAGCAACATTTCTGAACTTTATTAAACACCATGAATGTCAGCATTATCAATTATCCAAAACCCAGCTTACCATAGTAGAAATTACATCTACCAAGCAACGCTTTCAGATAGAAGCGGTGTATTGTCCACCTAGATATAACCTGAAGAACCCGAACGACTTGAATATCTTACTACATTTCAATTGTAGATATTTTAATGCAAAGCATGTTGACTTTGGATAAAGGCTTACCAAAGGAAACGAACTTAAAAATGCAATAGTAGAAATTTGATATAACGTTGATTTTACTGGCAAACCAACGGATGCAGGTAAAACTCCTGATCTACTGAATTTCTTTATATCAAAACAAGTTCATCAAATTTTATTGAACTAGAAGATAATTTAGAGCAGTGATACTGTTCATAAGCGATAAAGTAATTAGAAAGAAAATGGGACTAATTCTTGTGCAATTCGGAAAAAATTGCGAGGAGTCCATTTGGCAGGGCAATTCTAAATAACAAATCACAACAGCTTAAACGAGAAATTCAGAAGCAACATGAAAAATCTTTTTCTTTGTATCTTGGAAAATTTACCGCTGATGAAGATAAGAACTACTCACTATGGAAGGCAACAAAAAGTATAAAAACACCAATAACGAATATCTCTCCTTTCAAGCGAAGTGATGGCTCAAAAGTTAGGGATACCAAATCAAAAGCTGAAGAATTTATTTATCATCTAGCTGATATTTTCAAACCGAATGAAATCGAATCGAATATTATCATCGATAATGAAAGCATTAATAATGGGGATAGAATTCCTCTTATAACTCAGAAGTTACTAGACAAATAAAATTCAATCTAAAGTCAGCAAAGACCCCTGGGTATGATCTTTTAACGGAAGAAATTCTAAAGCAACTACCAAAAAAAGCTATCGCTAAACTAACTCACTTCTTTAATGTTGTTATTCGATTACGGGATATTCCTCCTGTCTGGAAAGTTGCGAAAGTTATTATCTTGCCGAAACCAGGTAAACCGAAGAATGAAGCTAAATCGTATCGTCCGATATTCCTACTCCCTATCATTTGAAACCTTATGGCGAGACTACTCTTGAGGAAATTGAAGCCAGTAATATAAAATAGAAACCAAATACCGGATCACCCATTTGGATTCGATTCACAGAATAACAGATATCATAGAAAACGCGTTAGAATATAAACAAATTTGTTCAACCTTAATCTGGATGTGGCAGCAGCTTTCGATAAGGTATGGCACAAGGGTTTAATACATTAACTAATTTTTATGCTTCCGGGACCATATGTTGATCTTTTGAGATCATATTTATCTGGAAGGCTTTTAAGAGTAAGACAAGAAGATGAGTATTCTGGACTGAGATAGGATACGGCAGTAATCTCTAAGGGCAGCGTTCTGGGCCTAGTCCT
Organism: Tipula lateralis; assembly: GCA_963932295.1. Lineage (NCBI taxonomy): Eukaryota > Metazoa > Arthropoda > Insecta > Diptera > Tipulidae > Tipula > Tipula lateralis. Next base: position 115,818,476 of record OZ010737.1, read on the forward strand.
ATACCTACTATATACAAGTTATATACCACAGTCCGACCACGTAAGCGTAGATAGACACACCGCTATACTATAACGACAAAGTAAACTGTGGAAGAGTCGACGATTAAACTTCAATGTGCAAGTGATGATATTCGCCAGTGGACCAAGGGATGAAAAATCTAACTTAATGAATTAATATATGCTCATGTATACTTTACGAATAATTCATTGGTTAATCCGCTGACAATCAGCTTACGAGAACTCTGCTAAATACTTGGGTATGATACTGAATGTTAAAAAGATTTGCATCGAAGCATTTATCAAGGCTAATGGAACATGTCAATGTGGAAGCCTCTCGGCTACTGGATAGTGAACATTTGGTTAGGAGACTAAACAGAATCAAACCCTTCGAGCTCATTAGTATGTTAGCAGTTACCTACCAACAAACAAGTCTTTGTTTTGAAGAATTCAGATGTAAATTGATTGTTAGTCTGGAAAGATTATGTAACATTTCCGTGACCGGAGTAACGGAAGTTAACAGAAATGGTGACTTATTAGTGACTCATGGTGTTGCGGTGGGTGTTTCCAAATCGTATATAAGTTATAACCGATAGACCGCTAGAGGGAAATTCTGACTATATTTTTTTGGACACCTATACTTAACTACAACTCATCCTCTCAACCTAGTACTCACTATCTATACATGATGCAAATTATATCTTTTTTGTATTTTATAGGAATTCATTTATTATATTTATATATTTTCGAAAAGAATAAAAATTATAGAAAATTAATAAAACTAATATTAGAGGAAGTCAATTATAATGAACTCAAACACTAAACTAAACTTAATTATTAACTTAAAATACCCACCACCATATAAAGCATGAAATTATAAAGAGATATGATAAAAAAATTAATTAAATTAAAACTAAAATTATGTACAATAAATTTTGGTTTACTTGTATCCCGGGTGTTGATTGTTGTTACAGCGTGGATTGATAACGTTATCGTGAATTATTTTTTTATTATATTACTGACCATTACAAATAATACCGTATATATTATTTTTTTTTTTTTATGATTTATTAGTTTGATTGATTTATAATATTAAATTCATTCATTTAGTGTTTATAATTCTATTAATTAAACTTAATTTGAATTTTCATTACACCCGATTTTCTCGATTTAAGTGATAACAATGATTCACTATAGCACTTTGACTAGTGTTATGGTTAACTTTACCGCATTATCCACCATCTTTATAAATACATTTTTTTTAAAGCGTAATGTATCTATATACATATTTATATGCACATATATTTACTATTTCAAATTCGATTCCACTTAGAATCCACGATTTTCAAAAAATTCAGTTTGATAAGCAATAGGATGTAAAATACGCAAACTACTAATATATGATTGTTAAAACATATCACTTTTTACTCTCCGTTATAGCACATGGGAGTTTTTTCAAGCGATCATCACAAGCCTTTAAACAGCTAATTATTATTTTATATTTCTAGTCTAGTAACTTGTCTATTTATGATCGCTTCACCCAAGTAACTGATCAACTCTCACCCGATCATCGATTTTTCTTTTTTGCATCCCAAAATACCATCAAACAGAAATCCCATACAAATCCTCAAATATTAACAATACCAAGTTAGAAAAGAAATAATTAACAGATCAGGGAACGCAGGTCAACGCGAGCTTCGTTTCAATTAGTTTCAATAAAAAATAAAAAAAAGTATTTTTTTATTGATTTGCCGTACCAAAATCGCTTTATTTATTTTATGAAAGAAATACCAAGAAAGGAAATGATAAAAATTCTCTACCTCTTACAACGTTGTTTCGCCTACCGTATTTATTTTACGGAACCAATTAACATTGTTAAGCGGGGTATTGACTGTATACAGAAGTTTATTGATAAAATTTAACTTATCTATTCTTATAGTAATCTATGGCTTAAAGGAAGAAAACGACCCCAACCACCTGTCAAAGTGTCAACTGAGACCTAACGAATCAGTAATTGTAGCCTGTTGATCAAGTTGTTTGAATGAATGGATGGATGACTGATTTATTGATAAAGATGAAAGTGATGATTGTACAGATGAATTTGACTAAAGATGAATTTTATTACAGATGAAAGATGAATGCGGGATTGAATTGAATTATTGAATAAAACGCAGAAGCCAAACTTTAAAGCCAGATTAGAATAGAATGGGATGATTTAGCATATTTTCAACTTTTACTTATTTGTCATCTTTATAGTTAATCAATTTGGAAAGCTTTGAATTAAATAGCAGCTTAAGCCTTTGAGAAATTTAAATTTCCCGGTATTATGGCAAACATTTTAATTTTGCAACCAATAACCGGTTGCATATACTTGAAATCTATTCCAAATTAATTTATCTAAAGCTGACAATCATAATTGACAGTATTACTTTATATAAACAGATGTCAATGCGAAAAAGTTTAAGAAATTGTGTTTTAGAGATTTTAAAAGGTAAGTATAATACTATGAAATAAATTAATTAATCCTTAATGCTAGTGTTTATAGTATAAATTGTTTTGCAGATCAATAATCCGCACTGAGTTAAATGGTAAGTGTTTATACATTACTTTGTTTATTTGTTCACTTTTAGGAGACTATTGGTGAGTTACAAATGAAGTTTCGTGTAAAGTGTTATATGTAGTTAAATTTACTAGTGACTCTCACCAACATAGCCTACTAAATGCTTTTACAAACAAAACTTTTTTATGTCATCTCTGGTGCATGTTAATTTTTGGTAAACGGCGAGAATTGAACTTGAGACCGCGACGTGATGAGAAAATCTCTTAACCATTAAGCTACAACCGGCGACATCTACTCATATACATAAAATATTTCGATATTTTTCCAATATATATTCTACGTTCTATCTTAATCATATGAAAATCAACAATTATGAAAATATGCTACAGTTATGTTTTTTATGTATGGCTCTATATACGATATTATTGTAGTAAATTTTCTTTATGTCGTGTACCACAGTGATGAAAATATTTTTAACTATTCCAAAAGTATGTTACACACAGCATCATCCAAATGAACCAATTGAAATTAAAATTACAGTACATGAATTTCTTTTACTTGTGTGTATATGTGTATATGTACATTGTGTATGTGTGGTTGAGTAATTCTTCGGCTCGTATAGAACACAGTGCTAAAATATGTACGGAGCCCATATACACAGAATTTTAAAAGAGTTTCGGTATCGTTCATAAGATAAAGTACACAAATTAGAAGATAACAAAAAAAAATATTTATTTTTAGTTAAAATTTATCATGTACAAATTTTATAACATTATTCAACATCTCGGACAACAATACGATATACATCCATACACAATGTATAAAGCAACCTAAAGTTGGGGCAACACAAGATGCAAAAAAAACGAAACGTTTTGATGATAATGATAATGAAACGAAGGAAGAAGGAGTGTATTATACTCGTATAAAGTAAGACTTGAGGAGTATTTTATTCAACGATATGGTAACATTATCAGGAGTGTTGTATGAGGCATAAAATATACATACAACACCAACCACCAGTACCAGCAGCAACAACAATAACAAAATATTATGTGTGTTGAATGAGCTAAACGTATAAATTAACTTTTTATTTTGTTGATGTTGTTGTGCTGTTGCCGGGTTGTTGTTGTATTCGTTCTTAACAGATAAGGCAATGAAGAACAAATTTAAATTGTTAATTTTATGTGTTTCCAGTAAATTTTCATCTCCTTTTATTTATTTATTTATTTATTTTTTTTTTTTGAATTTTAAATTGAATTTAATGTTGTTTGAATGAAAATAGGAAAAATTTTATTTTCAAATATTGTACATTTTAACGATACAAAAATTACATATTGTATCTATTACGAATATATAGGATATACTCGTATACTGTACGGAGAAGGAATGAAAATCCATTTTCATTTAAAATATGGAAATTTAACAGATTTCATATACATGATGAAGTACTAACAGACAACTTGGGTGTATAGGATTAACTTGGGTATGAATTATTTTAATGTTTTTTGTGATTAAAATTTTTCGTTGCGTTATTAATTGGCGGGTCTTGCTGAAGTGTTCGTTTGACGTGGCATAACTATATACTTAATATACAAATTCTTACTCAATGAAGAGAACTTAGTGGACTTCCCAAAAAATACCAACAACTATTATCTTATTATCATCTCATTACTACCCATGATTATGAAGGCGAAGCGTTTTTCGTCAAGTTGAATTGGAGTTGATTCTTCCAGAGTAAAATTCATTATTTAGTTTCAATTTTTTTTAGAATTAAATTTATTTTTGATAAGTAATTAATGTTGCTTATCCAGAATATATTAACAGAATTACAAAAATGTAATTTGTAGTAATTAAGAACAAAGGAAAAAAATGGTTACATACTATGAACTAACAATGTTAAAGTTTATAACACTAATAATCATAATACTAAAAATAATACTTTTAATTGTAACTAAACGGCTCTAACCTTATGTCTTATTAGATTTAACTTAATATGCTCTTATCATTATAGAACAGTGGTGTCTGGATAAGGGTTTACATGTGAATCCGATTAAAACCGATTTGGCAATATTTACTGCAACTTTTTGTGCATCATCACTTTTCGGATGTAAAGTTAATTGTTCAGCCTACGTCAAACACCTTGGTGTTTTCCGGATAATAAACTTTCTTGGAAGTATCATCTGAATTATAAACTATAAAAAGCTACTGCTATTTTTTGGCAATGCCATAGTGCTTATGGTAATTCCTGGAGATTATCCCCCGAAATGATATATTTTATCTACAAATCACTAGTTCTACCAATGCAAACATATACGAGTTCATCAACTATTCAATACTTAATTAATCTAAGTGAGCTATCCCAGAAATCGACAATGTTATTGGTCGGCGTCCTAGTGTTTTTATTTTTTATATTGCTTTTGAAGTGGCTTATATATCCAACGATATGCGGTTCTGACTAGACTTGCTCAAACAGATATCCGAATCGCTTGTGTTCTTTTCAGATGGTTCTGTCTCTGAACAGGGTGTTGACTACTGTCCATTTCATGATTTGAGAATCTCTGACAGTTTAAGGACCTGACCAAGCGGAATTAATTTTCGGATACTCGCTGCGTGATTTCAGCTCGTTGTCGACGATAAAGAGAATATATTTTGTACGGATAGTAAAACTCTCTGAACAATCCTTGAACTGGCTCGAAACTGGTACGGGATTATCACAAATTGCTGAACTTTCTTGGTTCTTGGTTCTTTTTTTTGTAGGCCATGAACCAGCTGCTCCTTTACCTCTTTACATAGTGGAAAAAAATTAAAACCGTTGCCCTATCGCAGCTACAGCTGACGTGATTAGCAACCCCATTTGTCGTTAGGCGAAATACTTCGTAAGGGTGCTTAACCGAAGCTGAACAACTACGTTCTCTCATTGAAAAATTGAAAAAGAACAGCTTGAGAATATTGGTTTCTTTTTAATGGCCATGGCCATTTCAATGCGACTTGACGATGTGGATGATAGCTCACACTTTCTCAGCAGTTGTCCAGCTTTCGACCACATGCGATCCGTTGTGTTCCGCTTTAGGACTATTCCTGTAAAAATACTGGCTTCTCTGCCCAAACTGCTCCAGTTTAAAGTTGCACCAATACGTATGTTATAAATTAATAACATACCTATTGGTGTACGTTGTAGATGGTCAGCCCAACGAATGCTTATACAATTTTTTTGTCATCCGGTGGCATGATATGTTTTGGTCAACGGCGCGAATCGAACTCGAGCGACTACCGTGTCATGAGAAACCCTCTTAACCATTAAACAACAACCGGTTTTTTATAGTACAACATTATTTTTATTTCATATTGACACCAATGTTGATCGGTTACCAACTACTTGTCGTTATCATTTCACGCCCATCTTTAATACTTACAATGAAGAATCATTATACAAGTCTCAGGTTTTATAACTACAACTGACTCGTAAACCTGGATGAAGTTCTATGAACATATTTGATTGGTGGTAGTTATTGCCCTTTACTATTGAGTTACTGAAGATATTCAGTAAGCCATCTGGACAAAACTTGTTTATACAAATGATTTACCAACTCCCAAAGTTTAAGGTAGTTAATGTGCTTACGATCAATCAACTTTGGTTTAGGTTAAAGCTTGTTAAATAAGAAAATGCGCAGTAACAGGAATGATAGGTCGAGAATTCAACAAAGACTCCACTTCTCAAGTTTCTCATAGATAAGGGTATTATACGTTGAAATGTTACTCGACAGATTTAACTGAAGATTCATATAGACCCAAGTGGTACTAAGTGCAAGATCTTATGATTTAGCTTATTAGTGAATTGATCTGGCCTTGCTTATCTGTACTTTGAAGTATTTTATACTACCCATACAATGCCGATTTTGCTGCTACATCCAAATGCACCAAAGAAAGATACAGATTTTACGATCTAAGGCCAATGCTATGTATAACGCGATAGTTCTAAGACATGCGAATACGGCTAAACATTTTTTATAAAGTTTGATTAGGCAGATTTGCCATTGATTGTCAGCTATTCCCATATAATATATCCTTGTGCTCTAATATAAATAAAACTAATAACCATAGTGGTGAAATAATTATTGCTTGACAGTGTTGCGGACTCCGCAATGCGGAGTTTTGTCAGCTGTAAGAAATTGAAGCAAATTTTAGACGGTCGTTTTAGACGATTTGAAAGCTGCATCACGAACCATGAAGTTAGCTTTTTGTAATCCACGTTGTACTTAAAATGGAACAAAAATTAAGGCTGAATTTAAACCAGAATATACTTTTTCTCTTGTCAAAGGCCCAGTTATCATTAATCACTGGGCAATACGAAGGATAATAATGGCTAAAACGAAGAACATAGGCCGTTGCATTATGTATTGTTTGAAATGAGTTTCTACTGTGTAATTTATCTCGGAGATCGTCGATGAGTTCCGCAGAAAACAACTTAAGCCGAAGCTAGATACCTTGTTTCAATGGGGCAGCTCGAGTTTTTGAACATAATAAATTGGGAGTACGCATATTACAGCACCATAGGGTTTTTTCACTAGCGTCAACGAAATCGTGCTGAGATTTTTCACATCCATTGAACAAATGACGTGGAATATTTAATTTGCCTAGTTTTGGAAGTTCACTTATGAAGTAAAATTCTGTAGGTGTTTGGAGGTCATTGGACGGCTTTCATATTAATTTATTTTTAGGGACCATAACTTTTGTATTTTCCCAAAACTACTATTGAAAATACTTAGCCAAAAGAGTCAAATATTGTCACTGAAATACTCTTCAGATATTAATAATCACTCCACATTTTGTAACCTTTGAAGTCACTTCACAATCCAGATTGATGTTAATATAGAAATGATCATGGTTAGGATCTTAGTTTTATCATCGATTTCATAAGATTATTTACAATCCTCTTGTGGTATGTCATTAATCGATTTTAACACCATTTCGTCAAATGTGGCCCCTTTCAGTCGTCAACATAAAAGCCATCACAAATGGTTGAGTGAATTGGAAATAAATCGATAATTCAAGAAGTATCGTATTTAGCAATACGAATGTCGCTGATGAAGTATCAAAAGTGACTTATATCGCCAGAAGATAAATTGATAATTTTGGTCATCGGAATGCAGACTAATGGTAATACATTTTACATATATCTGCAGACAACGCATACGTATGAGCTCGGCACCGAAGAAGCACAGCAAATAATTTATTTTGAACTATAGTTCCATTCATTTATTCAATTAAGCGAATATTTACTTGAAAATTTTACTGAACCGTCAAATAATGAGGTAAATAATAGTTCAGCTTATGATTTAGCTTTTCACATTCACCCATGAAAGTACTGTAGCTCTTTTTAATGTTCGTGTTATTATAATAATGATGGACTTTGGAAAAATTAGTTTTACAACCAACTTACCATTGTTCGGTTAAAGTTCTTAAAATTGTTTTCAAAATCGAACTTGCGTAATATCGGTTCAACAGTAAATCTGTAACAACCAAATAACGATTGCTATTTGTTTGAGATGAAGTTTGATCTCCACTTGCCACTATCAAATCTAGTATAATATTTTATAAAATAGGAAGGTCATCGGTTGATTTGACTGATTGCTGTTTGCACACAGCAATACTTTTGATATTCATGTATTATAGTTCAGTCTTAATTTGTAGTTTCTTGATTGGTAATAAATTTAAGCGAGCCTGAATCGAGTAATGCATGTGCAACAACTGATTCTTTATTCACATTACGTATTTAATAAAAGTGCGGTACTTCATTACCGGATGGTGAAGTTATGCTAGTCATTGAATCATGGTTTAATGAGAGGAAAAATTACTTCGTTTTAAAACTTTCCTGTCCGTTGAACTAGCGGTACTAGAACTGTCTGTAAAATGTATTGTGGTTAATATTACAAATTGGACACACATCTGTTATATTTCATTGTATTACAAAAACGATCTCAAACTATTACGATCTGTGTGAACCAATCTACGGGAATTTTATATAATGTTTATACCATTCTAACTATTAAAATCTCTGAGATGGCATATAGAAGCGCACATTAGAGGGTCGATCAAATCTAGTATAAAGGCATGCGTATTGCAAAGATACAGGGAAATAGCTCTTCAATCTTTTTTGTTTGTTTGTTTTTATCTCTACAATCTGTTTCGGGGCTCAAGACACTTCCAAGTTCCAACTCTTTCGCGGTTCGCTTATTTACGTCCTTACCTTACGCCATTACAGCCAAATCGAGGACGTACGGCTATAGGTCCGATTTACGTAGAACCATCTGCACATTGCATAGCTCCATGCCAGCCTATAGTACTGACATGGAAAATGGGTTAGCCCATGAATTCTGCACTCCAACAGGGGGTCATAGATGTGTTCATTCAGACCACCGATCGTAATAGTATGGTGAAAAATCCCTTTACCATCCTGCCCCTATCGGGATTCGAACCCGGTACCTCCCGCTCCAACTGCCGCAGCTTTAACCACTGCGCCACTTGGGCGGTCTCTTCAATCTTTTATTGAATATTTTTTCAGTATAGATACTTTAAACACTCCGTAATGGGAATAAATCTCTTCTCTTTGAATGATGTCGTAGTCTAGTGATACTCTAAACATAAAAATCAATAAAATAAGATTTTAATAGGATTCTTTGTAATGATATTATTAAACCTGTTTTCAAAAAGATTCTTTAAACGAAACTGAAGAAGCTGGTATAGCAAGAATCCTTTTCGCTATAGTGAACCATATAAATATATTATCCTTTGACTTACCTTAAAATGAGGTAAATAATAGTTCAGCTTATGATTTAGCTTTTCACATTCACCCATGAAAGTACTGTAGCTCTATCCTTTGTAATGGTATATGGTATATTGTCCTTTGACTTACCTTCCATCCTAATTGGTCTTTTCTACTGTGAATAATATCCAGAGAATACTGCTGAAGCTAAATCATTGCCATAGCATAGTAAGTGAGTTCGAGAGTTTCACAGACGAACGAATTCAGATAATTATCGCATTTTAAATCTAAGATACAGATATGTGATAAGCCGAATAATATACACAGTTTTTTACGTGTTTTGGAATTATTCGTGGAAGTCGATTATTTCGATTGTAAAGGCCTGTTGCACATTTCAGCTAAGCTAAGCGAGAAAAAAAAGTTCTCGTTAGCTTAGTTTAGCTCGCCTAGCTCTTACCACTGCACACTTCAGCTATAACAACGTTCACAAATACATTCATGTGCAAATAAAATGCTACGAGTTATCTGTCAAAATATTGTAAATAAAAAATATTTTGTATATAAAAAAATAACATCAATGTATGTGTTAGCGATACAGCTGACATTTGCGATGCAAAGACAACTCGAGTTAAGTTAGTTTGCATCGCTGAACACAGAAAAACATAGCTCGCATAGTTTAGCTCAAGTGTGCAACGTTCCATTTAAAACTCTTTATTTACAGTTTAGAGCTAGCTTAACATATAGCTGAAATGTGCAACGGGCCTAAAGCGTTCATGTCTACCTGAAGATTATTTGGTGAACGTTTTATTTTTCCTAATTACAAATGTGTTGTGACGATTTGGTTTCATGCAAATGAAACAAAGTTTTTGTCAGATACAAATTCTCTTCTTTCAGGTATGCTAGATTTATTTAATTTGTTACAGTTAAAAAAATTGTTTTGTTTATCACAGTAATGACAAGAAAATTCAGATAATATGCGCGGCTGTCCCCATTATCGTTAGTAATATGTTTTTGCACATTTGGTTTAATTGTAACTGTTTGAGTATGGTTACTCGGATCAATTTTACGTCAATCGTTTTTAAATTTGATCTCTTGCACTATATTGTTCTACGATTTTAGCCCAAGCAAGGGCATCTTAATTTCGGCTGCATAGTGGTACATGGATCATGATTAATTGATCCATTGAGAACGTATACATATACACATGAAGGCGAGCCAAATTCAGTAATTTGGTTACCTTGTATCTTAATTTGACGGATTAATAGATAAAGCGGTATAGTTGAAACTTAAAGAGACATTCAAATGTTGGTCAAATAAGAAGTGGCCTCTAATAAATCTCAATGGATCATTCAATCATATTGCATGTACTGCTAAAGAGTCTTTCAATAAGATTCACCTTTTCTAATTGGGATTCTCATTGGTATTCATTCTTGACAACTGTCATGTTAATTTGTGTTCGGTACTAATTTCACCATGAATACACTAACGCAAGAAATACGTTTACAAATTTTGAAATTTATTTCAAAAATCAGTGTTCAGTGAAAATTTGTTTCCGTGAAAATTTTATGGTTTTTAGAATCATCCAACTGAACAATCAATAAATTTCGAAACAATTTTGTAATAGTCGATAATCATCCCCCAAATAGAGTGCGTACAGGTCGATATAATGTGTTATATTTCTGCTGTAGCTGAAAGTGTGAAGACAATCGATATCGATCAATTCGCCGCCGTTCTCAAACTCTTGGTCCCTCATATGGCACATTGCGGCTTATATTGAAGAGAGGTCTTGGTTTGAATTGAAGGCATGCAAAATATAGCTTGCTCAAGAATTGAAATCGGTTGACCTTCCTTTACGTCATTGATTTGGTTCAATGGCGTTGGAACATCACTAAATGGATCCGTTTTTTTTATTAAAAAATTGTGTTACAGTGATTAAGCTCCATTTTGGCTGAATGGTTACGTCAGCAAACAAAATTGTCGTATTTAAGCTGATGAACAAACCGAAAATATTAAAGTTCTTCCAATGCATTCTGTTTGGTGCAGTTTATGGCCAAGTGGCATCATCAGACCGTATTTTTTTAAAAATGCGAAGGAATACCGTGTTAACGTCAATCGCGCAAACTACAGAGCAGTGCTCAATGAATTTATATTGCCCAACCTCAAGATATTTTTAATGAAAACATTTCATAATTTTAATGAAAACATCATATCAAGAAAGAGACCCATAAATTGGCCTCCAAGATCTTGTGATCTGACGCCGTTAGATTACTATTTGTGAGGGTATCTGAAATCACTTACTTGTTTATATCAATTAACCGATTCCTGTACATGAAGCGTACACAACATGCATAATTAACGAATTATGATCTAAGAGCCAGTTGCGGGCAACATTTAAAAGAAATTACAGTATAAGCTCGATTAAGGTTACACTTGATCATTGCAACTTTCGATATAAGCAACCAATAAAATTAGTCTCATGTTTTTAATAAAAGTAAGATTTTCGATTCTATGTTTGATAATTGCAACAAATTATAAAAATAAAAAAAATTATTCCTTTTTTTAATTTTAAAAATATATTCAATTTTTAAAATTAAAAAAAGGAATAATTTTTTTTATTTTTATAATTTGTTGCAATTATCAAGTGTTAATGTATCATTTAAAAAAAAAATTGATGTATCTGTTTCACATTAATATTGCAAGATTCTTTCACGCAAACTAATGTTCGGTACATGCGACATGTTCGATAGTAGCAATTGGTCTGGTTTTAATTGAGTTGCGTAAATCTTCTGCTCGATTTTCAAACAATAAATGTCATAAACCGAGCTTACGTCACAAATACAAATTTTGGTTATTAAATTGATTTCAAACAATTTGCGGCAGCTTTTATTGGATCACTCTTTATATCTGAGTGCCAAATAAGGAGTTTTTAAAATATAGTTTTTCCATTCAATCAGGGTTGTACTGTTACGGACACGTTTCCAACGCCATCTGTACATTGCAAGCTTTGCTTCATCCTACACTGATATAATAAGGCCTCGCAAATCGTACCTAAATCCGTACGTCCACAATCTAGCTTCGGTTTAGAGCATAAAAGCAACTTCGAAAGATGGGAATTCTTCGGTCCGTTCGTACTTACCGTTCGATACATCGAGAAATCGTTGAACTCTATTACCATACAGACTCTTTTGTCATCTATTGATAATAATTAAAATTATTCTAAAACAAATATTTTAACATTTTGGTTTAAAGCAAAATTTCATTTTATATAATTTTGTTATACACAAAAAATTATTAATAATGCAAAATAAAAAGAGAAGAAAATCGAAATAAATTATTAATAAATTTTCAATATCATGAAAATTATTCAATTTCCCATTTTGTTTGTTTCTTCATAATAATCTGAATAAATTAATATTTTATTATTTAAATTTAATATTTGTATAAATGATATTTAATGAAACTTTTCTTTGTTGCCTTTTTATTGTTGTAAAGTTTTTTCCCCAGAAAAATGATAATGGTAACAATAATAATAATAATACAGAAATAAACAAATATTTAAGGAATAAGAAAATTATGTATAAAAAAAATATTTTTAAATTATATGATTATTTGCATTCGAGGACTGACTGTATGGTATTCAAATCGAGCACAAATCAAAATATTTAAATTTTTTTTGTTCAAAATCAAAATAGAAAACATGAAAAACGGAAATAATTATTGTTTTTGTAAGCCCGAAGAAAGGGAATTGTGTATTTATGTCAATGAATTTTCCGTTTCTTAATAACAGGTACGCGTGTCACATGTATACCGAAAGCTTGTATCGAATTGATGTTCGGCATTATAGAAGTGGAGGTGCTTAATTGATGGTTTTTATAATAATGCCTCTCACGATTCTCGTCTACATATACATATACTTAAATCTACAATACATATACATTTATAATTTAAATGAACAATCGTCCATACAGTAAATATAGGTAGCGTATGGTTTTCCAGATAAAAATACAAAACTAAAAGCTTACAAATTAAATTTTGCTTTCCTTAAAATATATACTATTTCAATTTCAACTGAAAAAAACTACTTGTGCAATGATATCATGCCAACATTATATTTATAAATGTCTGGTGCCAAAATGCTATAACATAACATTAGTTTTGTATGTTTATTGTTGTTGTTTTAAAATATATAGTTTGTAGCTAACAATAATAATAATTACAAAATATGGTTTATGAAAACCTTTAATAACTTTAAAATGTCGATTTTAATTTGTTATTCAAGTCTATACGTCAGTTAATAATTGTAAATTATTGGAGGGATTATACAAACATTATGTTGTAATTGCATTATGATAACAATCCGTCGAAACAGTTTACTGCAACAAATGCTTATTGTTCTTGATTGTGATGAACTAGCTTTTCTAACTCCAAGCAATAGTTTTAAATTCCAACAGTTTAAAATAGATTAGTTAAACTAGTATTACAGTCGCACAAAAATCTAACGAGGTAAGCAGGGATCAGTCCAATATCTATAACACAACTTTAATGTGACAGAAAAGTTGTCTACTTAAGACAAAACGAGTTCCATAATTTTCGTCGCCTCCAGGTCTCGTTCGTTAGAACGGTGGGAAAAGTGACCTGGGTGTGGAATGGGTCACGCTAAATGACGGCAGATTTAAAGGCCGGTTTAAAGTGTTAACTGCGTGTAGCCTTACCTGCGTAAACGGATCTCCGAGACTCGTGGAAACAACATGGGATCCAAAAAAAAAACAATAACAAAATCGAGACCGGCACTCTCCAAAGGCCGGAAACAAAAAGAGAGCGCTCAAACCGTAAAGGTGGGGCTCCTTCTATAACGCCAGGGGGATGCAAATTCAAGACGTCTAAGTCAGGGACGAGTCGACTCAGGGGAAATCAAGCCCTGCTGAAGGAGGTTCGACTAACGTCAGCCAATCGAAGCAGCGCTATAGAAATAGATGCGCGGCGTTTAGGGTTTTGGACAGGTGGGCTGCAACCCTTGAGGGGCAGCTCACGGCTGAACAAAAAGAATCCGTGGCATGGGCAAAGAAAACGGCCGGCAGTGACAACTCAGAGAAGGTCCATGTGTCGAAAAGACAGCGGTATCAGGATGAGCTTGAGCCTGTCGACACAAAACGGGCCAAAATACAGGCGGAGACGAAAACTCCTCACAAGGTTTTGCCTCCTAATAAGGCTCAACCAAAATCTTTCAGGGATATTATGAAGGAGCTTAGGTTTGTTAGTGCTAGCCGTCATTGACAAGAGTCATGAAAATGGAAGCATCATCATGGGAAAATGGAGCTTGGTGTACTATGCACTAAACTCCGTTTTCCTAAGAATCCTGAGAGAAAATCCAGGGCTAGTCTGCGGTAGTGGAGAGTAAAATAAGTAAGTAGGCTCAATCTGGTTATGCTAAATTTAATACAAATTATATTAAACATTAGATATATTATAACATTAGAAGATATATAACATTAGGTCTTTACGTTTCCCCTGCCACCCGGAAAGCTTTCAGGAATTCCAGAAAGACAAACTGGAGCACGTATGGGGAAACGCTTATAGGACTACTATTACCAGAGACCCCTGAGCCACCAGTGACAGCGAAGGAACTGAACGGCATAGTGGACATTTTCACAAATGCCTGCAATCGGTCCATCTACGCTGCTTGCACAATAGTTAAGCTCAGTGGTAAGCAAAAACCGGCATGGTGGTCCAAGGAACTGATGACCTACCAGAAGGCGTGAAGGACAGCATTTAATAGAGCTAAAAGTACGAGAGAGGCTCAGGACTGGGACTCCTAAAAGGAGGACCTCAAAGTATACAAAAAAGAATTAAGGAAGGCACAGAGGAAATCGTGGAGACTCTTCGGCGACAAAATGGAAGAAGTCTCCGAGACCTCTCGTCTTAGGATGATTTTGTCTTCCAATCCTACGTCCCAGTTATTTAATTAAACCGGATGAATCCTGGATTGCTTTTAGTAAGGAAGCCACTTTCCAGAAAGCTTCGATGACTCGATTGGGACTAGTACTCACTAAGAAGCACACTCACTGCGCATAGAAGATATCGTAACCAAAGAACTATAAATCGACTGGTCCTGACCGAACTATTCCCGTGGAGCTTCAGGACAACTCGAGGATTATGCTACCCTGGTAGGAGGTAATCTTCAAAGAGTGTTTAAAACTAGAATGTATTCCACGGGAGTGGATAGAGGTCAGAGTGATTTTTATTCCGAAAGCGGGTAAATGCTCACAAGACTACCCAAAAGACTTAAGACTCATAACTCTATCATTCTTTCTATTGAAAACCTTGGAAAGAATGATGGACATCTACATACGCTCAAAAATAAAGCCTAGCGACTGGGCTCAGACTCAGCACGCTTACTGTAAAGGGAAGTCTGTGAACACAGCTCTGCATGCCCTGGTAAGTACAATTGAGAAATCATTATTCTCGCAAGAGTTTTGTATGGTGGCGTTTCTTGGTACTGAGGGCGACGTTAACAATGTAAAGAAAGAAGCGATTCTGGAAAGATTGTCGCTACTAGGTGTAGATTACTTTATAAGTGTGTTAATCAATCACATGCTTGGGTGCAGGATGATTAACTCGGAGCTGAGGGAATCTACCATCAGGAGGCGAGTGACTAGGGGAACCCCACAGGGAGGTGTCCTGTCTCCTCTCCTCTGGAACTTAGCAGTCAATGAGCTGCTTTTAAAGCTGGAGAGAGAAGGGATCGGAGTTTTTGCTTATGCTGATGATGTAGCGATAGCTGTCTCTGGGAAATACATAAGCACGATGTCGGAGGTAATCCAAAATGCCATCCTAATTATTACGAGGTGGGCCATCAAATGTGGACTGGCAATTAGCGCGTCTAAAACTGAATTGGTACTATTTACTAGGAAATATAAAATCCCTGTAGGAGATCCACCTCTCCTAAATGACAAGAGACTAGCTTTTACGGACAAGGCAAGATTTCTGACGTAATCTTGGATAGTAAGCTTAGCTAGAAGCCCAACATTTTGGAAAGAGTAACCAAGGCCAATATAGCATTGTACTCGATTAGGAACGGCATTGGAAAGAGATGGGGCCTGACGTTCGTACACTGGCTATACACTTCCGTAGTAAGACCTGTACTTATGTATGGGCTGAGGGTGTGGTGGCCAGCTCTTGATAAAGTTACATACAGGAAAAGGATTGAGAAGGTGCAAAGAACTGCCTACATGCGTATCAGGCGCTGAGTACAACACCTACAAGTGCTTTAGAGGTCATGTTTCACCACCTCCCCGTGGACATTTATGATAAGCAGATGACATCGATTGCGGCCACTCGACTATCAACTATATCGCAGTGGAAATGTCTTCAGACAGGACACTCGACGATAGTCAGATCGCGGAGGAAAGAACTAGCGAATCTAGACTATGTTACACCAACTTTTTTCTTCGAAAAAAGGTTCCGTACTACCTGCCCCTCAAGGGAATCTTGGAGGAGTGGGTCAGCAGCAGAAACGGAAGCATTGCAGTTCCTAGGTTCCTTACAAGCTACACGGTAAAGTAGGAGCTAGAGTCTTCTGTGATAAATTAAAGGTAGATATAGCAGTTCACCTCCCTGATCACTGCAGTGTGTACCAGGAAGTGATAGCGATTCAGGAGGTTCTGAACTGGTTAAGACATTATGTGGTATCCTCGACTGATATCGCAATTTATGTGGACAGTCAGGCGGCAATCAAGTCGCTGGTTTCAGTTTCTCTGTCGTCTAGAGTGGCCTTGGGTTGCCGCTCGTCTCTTAATGAGATGAATGAGCATTTCAACATCCAGGTAGTCTGGGTCCGCGGCCAACAGATGCCAATGGCAAACTGCAGGTCGGACTAACTAGCGAGACACAGTACAGCTCTCCAACTGCTACCGAAAAGGGCAAAGTTAGGGAGACCCATTAACGCACTCAAGACTGTGCTTAAAAAAGAGGCGGAAGCTTCAGCGAAAAATAGGTGGACCGAATACTCTCTCATGTAAAGTTGCAAGATGAGTCTGGCCAAAGCTGAACTTGAGACGCTCAAAGCAACTTATCTCCCTACGAAGACGTGAACCTAAAATGATCGTGAGGATAAGCACAGTACACTGCCTTCTTGGAGAACATGGGAGGGGCTAGGTCTGGAAGTAAATGACTTTTGCAGAAGCTGTATGGACGAGGAGGAGGAAGAGACGGTAGTCCACTTCCTATGCTCATGCCCGGCTTTGGTACAAAAAATACATGAATATTTGGGTAAGTTCTTAATAAACTGCCTTTCTGATCTCGAAAACTGTAATGTGCGAGACTTATTACGCTACGTAAGAAGCTCAAACTGGTTCTCATAAGGATAAAAAGGGAGTAAGATCCTGTGGTATCACAACGGACCGTCTAAGTGGGTCTAAGTGTGCCGTATAGCAGCATCTTAACCTAACCTAAGTCAAAAAGAAATCTGTGGTTAAAGTTACTTGCATATTTTGGCAAGAACATGACATTTATGAATTTCCAGTTTAATAGGTAGAGCTACAGTTTTAAAACAGATTTGACAACTTTGTTGTTGAGCTGATAACCGGATAAATATAATTTGGATTGATTTTCCGGATATACAACCATGTGCTGTTTCATAAAGATCAGCCAAATAGTTATATAACCAAGTTATTCACTCCTGTGGTTGGAGGGAACGCTTAGAATTTCCCCAGAGTACCAACTGTTTGTCGTAAGAGGGGACTAAAATGGTTGGTTTATTGGCCTTTATCCACATCTGTAAATCTTTTCTTTTTGTTTTTGTTCTATAATTTGTTACATGATATTTACGTTCAGTTTTTTGATTCGCCCGCGTTAATTTATTTTAATTTTATAGTTTTACTTTTATTATTTCATTTTTAATTTTTTGTTGGGACGGGTTTTTTGCATTTTTGCGCACAAAAATGTTTTTTTTAATAATGAGTAGTAAAATTAAATATCCCCGAAAAAATCCTCTTCGGATTGCGGGGTGAGGCATAATCTTAGTAATGATAAAATTGATAGCCTTATCATCCACTTTGCCAATGTCCGTTGACTCGTGACTAATAAAAATTGCGTACATCAACATCTCGAATCACGCAGACCCGACATATTAGTGCTAACAGAAACCAAAGTATCTCATAACATCTACGAGAACGAATTTTTCTTCAAGCGCTACCAGTTCGAAAAAGCATTCGAGTTGCAACGTGGAGTGTGCATATTCATTAAAGGCCGCATACTGTACGCTCGACATCAGAAGTACGAAATTTTCTCAAAGACCACTCAAACTATTGTACTTAAAATATCACTTCCTAATAAAATCCATTTTTTAATTAGTTTTATAGATCAACAAATCACACAGATTCAAAAACCTTTAATATCTTCGAAGTTTTGTCGAACAAATGTGATGAGATTCGCAATCAACATCTTTACTGCGAATTAATTATGTGACTTTAATGCCCAACATAAAGATTGGTTGAATCACCAAAATACGAACTGGCCCAACAAAGAACACCAAAATACGAACTGTCGTCAGACTGAGTGGCTGGCTGTTTCGCATGACCTTATGCAGATTGTAAGTGATTTCACATTTGAATGTCATAATGTCATTATTAGGGCAACCAAAACTATGCAATTACATATTTTTTTTCAGTGCACGAATTTAGGAAAGGGCAAGATACAAATCCGTTTCATGAAAAACTAAGCATTTTAAAGCCTACTTGTTAGTGCATATTTTTACATATTTTACCTAAAGTGCATATTTTTGCATATTTCGCCCAAAATACCATATTTTTAAAAATAAAAGCATATTTTGGTTATATTTTTAAATACATTCTTCTCACAAAAATATTTTTTTTGCCTTTAGCTCAATTTCAAAATTTTACATATTCTGTTTACGCTTACTAGCGCCACTAGCAGAAATTACATAGTATTTATTAAAAGGTTTTATTTTCCTTTAGGGTTTTTTTTGTATCAAATGCTCACCATGTAGTACTTTTTCTCTATTTTATGCCAATGTTCATGTCAGTCTTAATGGTATAGTTCAAATTATGTAAACGTTTTATATAAAAAAACCGTTGGAAACAGAAGACGTAATATAAAATACCATTTTGTATTGATAGCCATTGACTAAACTACCGATGCAACTGGTAGGTATGTGGCTAATGTTACCGTCGGTTTTATGCACACCGACCAGACACTCCAAACAAAAATGTTTGTTTAACACAGCTTTTCTTGAAAAAGCAAATCACAGCACAATATCTCCGTTTTTTGACGAGTCAGTCATAATTTTAGGGGAAAATTTTGATGAAGATATACGACTTTACTTTTTTATCAGACGCAGCACCCTATATGACAAAAGCATTCAAATTTTATATCCAAAAATTACACATTTAACATGTATGCACACGGTTTTCATCGTGTATCTAAATAAGGTGGATCCCTAAGGTAGATCGTTTAATATCCAATATTAAAAAAGTTTTCTTAAAAGCTCCATCGAGAATAGAGATTTTTAAAGAAATAGTACCCGGCATTGCACTTCCTCCACAACCAATAAAAACACGATGGGGAACATGGCTTGCAGCTGTGAGATGTTATTTAAATAATTTTGAAAGTTTAATTTTGTGTATTTTACGCATTGATCAACGAGGAGACAGCCTCAATTAAAATCTCAAAGTCACCATTATTTGACCCCTCAGTAAAGACTGATATAATCTTTATTGCAGCGAATTACTGTTTTCTTGAGACATCAATTACTAAGTTGGAGAGTTCCGGTCTTCCGCTTGTTGACCAAATTAAAATTGTTTCTGATCCGGCAAAAAAAATAAATAATGTACAAGAAGAAGCAGCAGACGCTATCAAAGAAAAAATTACCAGCGTAATCGACAAGAACTACGGGTTTGCTGTATTAAGTAGTATTACTGCTAATATTGCAACAGCTTCCATGGGCAGCGCACCAGAAACATATACTATTGAGGAAATGCTATCTTTAAAAACTGCACCAACTACTTCTGTTGATGTGGAAAGAAGCTTCTCATTGTTTAAGAGTATTTTTCGTTTAAATAGACAAAGCTCTTTTTTGAAAATGTAAGCTAGATATTTGTGATTTTTTGCAATGAAAATTTAAATTAAAAAATGTAAAAATACACTTTTTTAATTAACTTGTTTTTTTTTAATTTGATGTTTTAATTTTTAATAATTTTTGGAATCTAGTTTTCTCAGATTTAAATAAAACATGCATCATGTGATTTTAATATTTTATTTAAAATTATACAAAAATACAAAACGCACCATGCTAAAGGGGGTTTTGTATTTTTGTATAATTTTTAGAGCATATTTTTAATGCATAAAACTATATTTTTAAAGCATATTATAAGTGCTTAAAACCATGTTTTAAGAGCATATTTTTGGTTGCCCTAGTCATTATCTATACACAAGCATATTCTCGATCTTTGTCTTACAACAATTCCACATTCCATGAAAGCGCGTGTCGAGGCTGGAATTGGAAATTCTGACCACAACCTGATAACCGTAAAAATATTTGTCCCGTACAAATATTTTTCAACAGTTTCTGTGGGAAAGCCATTGTTTTTATAACAATGAAATAGACGACGCCGATTCCAATTTCACCGAGACCGTTATACATGGAATAAATAAATATACCCCATCATCCTTTTCCAATCCCAATCCTAATTTTAAAATCTTTTGAAAAGAAACCGACAAGGCAGCCAGACAAAATAAATCTGCTCACAAGAAATATAAACGCAACAAAATTTCGTTTGAAACGGAATTCTTGTTCGAGGGGTTTGTTAGTGACTTGGCTCAAATATTAATTAAAAAAATTCTCCTTTCTTATAAGAAAGGTTAATACCCGAACACCTAGAAGAGTGTGATGGTCCAAACTGTTCTTTAACGTGGTTGTGATAAAACAATTGTGTCAGCCGTGGCTAAAGGTTTTGAGAAATTCATTTACCAACACCTGGTGAATTATCTTGAGATTAATAAAATAATTTCAGATAAACAATATGGCTTCCACCAAACCTGCTCCACAACCGATCTCTAGACGTATGTTGCAAACAAATGGAATCTCGCCGTTGACCACTATGGAGAAGCCTTTGCAATCGCCTTGGTTATATCCAAGGCTTTTGACAAGGTTTGGCATGAGAATCTTATTTGTAAACTTGTGGCGTACAGCTTGGATTCGAAAACCATCAAGTGGATAAAAAGCTTTCTCAAAGACCGAAAGATCAACGTTGTACTAAATTGGAGATCATCAACGACGCACTCCCCAAATGCCGGAGTCCCTCAGGGATCAGTTTTGCCACCAACTTTGTTTTTGTTATACATTAATGACTTCTTGGATAGCACTGTAAACCCTATCCACAGTTTTGCCGATGAGGCAACGTTGTACTCTTCTATTTCATTCGAGGTCAAGCCTACTCCTTCAGAGTTAAACGGTCAACGGCTGGACGTTGTCACTTCGCTTAATTTCGATTTGAGTGCCATATTTGAGTGGGGAGTTAAAAATCAGGTCAAATTTAACGAGTCAAATTAAATGGCATTGCTCTCCAAATTCTGGATAGATTTTAGCGGCGTGCCATCCGAATAAAACGAAACTTCTGACTTTTATAAAATCTAAACAGCCTACAGCACCGCAGAAATGTTGCAGAACTCTGCGTGTCCTATAGATTAATAAATGGTAAATGTTCTGCAGAATTAATTGGATTCGTCACATCTTTCTACGAATTTTGATGTTGATACATTTATATATTTTTTTGAAATTGATGAACTGCACTTTTTTCGTTACAAATAAGCTTATAAGCTCAAAATGAAATACAAAATTATTGTAACTATCTAAAAAATCTCGTACCTAATCGTTAAATGTCAAAAATTAATTCGAATTTAACCTTTGCTTATGATTTCTCCAAGAAACACGATGTGTTATCTGTCTATTTCTATCTTTGCAATCTGTTTTAGGGCACAAAACTCTTAAGCTGTTCGTTAATGTATACTTTCTACTTTACGCCACTATTTACGTAGAACCATCTGCATAACGCATATCTCCATGCCCGCCAATAGTTCTGACATGAAAGATAGGTAGGCCTTAGCCTCAGATGGTAGAAAATTTCTTTTGCATGCTGCTCCTATCGGGATTCGAACCCGATACCTCTCGCTCCAATTGCTGCAGTTTTAAATACTGCGCCATTTGGTCGGTTAAGACGAACTTTTAATAATGGTAATCAAGACCCACAGAATACAATGAAATAAAATACTAAGATTTAACAGCTCATTAGACTATCGAGGATTTTTGCTTTTAATTATAGTATTGAACCAAACAAAGTAATGCGTCCCGTGTTCGATATTTTCAAAACTTGGAGTATATCTTTTGTCAATTCAATCTTTCATTAGGAGATTATATTTACGTATGTGATTACATTAAGTTACAACGAATTGAAACACGATACTTGATCTAGGAACCGTATTATTGTTGGCTCGTACCGTGTCAACTGTCAGGCTCTATCGGTTTTGGTCATAAAATCCTATTTTTAACAGTCACCAACACTATTCTCTCCATTTGTTTGAATGGTCAATTTTTGAATTTACTACACTATAAAGGTCTTTGATTTTTGTGGAAGTCTATTAATTTTGGTTGTTATGTTGTAGATAAAGGTTTCAATGTATTGCGCTGGTTTCTCATTGCAAGCAGGCGAAAAGTGAATTTCAACAGTAAGATTGGAGTAATGTGGCTTCATAGTAATGTGGAATGGTTTTAGCCCGCATAAGGCTTTTACGGAAGCATCGCTGGGACTCGGCTTGCATTGTTGTGTCACTCATTTGTCTAGCGATACATGCCGCGAAATTGGTTTGTTCTGACATATTTGCTGATCATTTTGTGGGAGTTGCGTTCTTGATATTGACAGTACCAGAAATCAGTGCGGACCTAATAATTATATTATATATCTGATAATAGCGTTGGATGCTTAAAATTGGACGCTGAACGTGCATAATAAAACAAACACAACATTTTGTTCCAGTATATTATATAATTAGCATGTTTATGCTCTAATAAATTACAAAAAAATTGCTTTGTGCACGAATAAACTCTACCGAAGAAGAAATATCACTGTACAGCTGAATGATGTTGAATATTCGTTCAAACTAATTATTTTATGAAGGAAACAAAGCAGAATATTTAATTTATGTCACAATTATAATTATTTGTGTCTTCTTACAACGTGACATTTCACTTGAACCTATGTGTCTAATGCAATTCTCCTATATACGAAGACGTTATTTTGTACAGCTTTTCAATTTCTTGGGAATTACAAAAAATACAAAACAAGAGAAGTATAATGATCAGTTTCAAGAATACAAAACGAATTGTACATCATGTCACAACAAGGTTGAATCTACGAGCTCATCAGGTACAATCTAACAACGATATTGTATAGGTTGACATATAACAAGAAAAAACAATTTGTTTGATAAAGAAATGATTAAGCTAAATACAGCTTGTTCTCATTTTATTTACAGTTCATGTGCATCTCAGTTCAGAACACAAGAGAAAATACTATGGTGAGACGACTTATTGAATTTGGATCGAAGAGCAAGAATCAGAGCCTATGTTTTGGTTAGTTCAATAATTTTCTGAATACAGAGCCACTGTCTTATATTCTACTCAGATTCTACAGTCATTCTTACTTAAGAGCCATGATATTCCTTTAAAACTACAAATATACAAGAAAAGTTGTAACTCAAAACACGAAAAACTTAAAAGAAAGATGCAAATTATTTGGCCAACGTCAATAAACCAAATTCAATTAGCTAACAAAAAAAACATTGTCAAATGCCGCCGCAATCTGGTTAAAACATTAAACACTATAACAATTAGACACCCTTCAAAAGTCGTATGTTAAAGGACCACTAAACAATACATAAATCGCAAATCTTCAGTAATAATGGAGATTGACCTGAGTTATCATATTTAAATAAAATTTTTTTGATATAACTATTCTAGAATACCTCTAGTATACTTGACTGTTTGTCGTCTTCGTCTCTACTATCTTTTTTGGGACTGAAACACTCCCAATTCTTTCATACCTGCTTTTTAACGTTTTAACTTAGGCTAAAGTCAGATCGAGGAGAACATAGGCCCGATATGAAAAGATCTGCACATTGCGTTGCTTCATGACAATATATAATACTGATATAGTACTTTATCTGGAGCACAATATAAAGATGTTCGTTTACTTTTTATTAATAGTCCAATACATCTTCAAATTCCTAATCGAGATTGAAGCCAAACAGCATCTTCATTATAGCAGCATTATCCTACCAAGTTTTGACCGACATCTATTTTAAAATTTAATCCAAGTGGATGCAATAGTAAAATCAATAAAACAAGCGACAAAGATGTATTATTTTGACAGTGGTTCTGAAGGTACTTACATCAATTCAACGATTAAGAAACTAAGAACCCACTATATTGAAGACAATCTTGAATTTTTTTGTCACTCTGGCCTATTGTGACATCTCTTCCCAGACGAACACTCCATATGTGGTATATTTAAGGCCACCAGTTGATCTTCAATAGGAATTATGATCCAAAGCAGTGCAGTCTATGGGAAGAGTATGAAGAACAGGAGCACAAGAAGTGCTTAATGATTTCTACTTCTTCCCCTCATATGATTATTCAGGATGCAATGCCCTGTGAGAATGTAGCAAGCAAGATCCTTAAAGTGCGTTTAACTTTGAATTAGTATCTGATATATCAATCCTGATCTAAAAACACTTTGGTGAATTTTGACATATCAGAAGAAGCCAGGAATTTTTGAATACACATCAAACTATTTAACAACCGTGAGTGCTCAATTCATATTCACAAGCCCAGTGTAATTGATCTATGAAGATCAAGTAGATTTCAGGATAAAGTAAACCTAAATGTGAAAGGGCAGATTGTGACATTACTTTAATAAAATTTCTCTTTTACACTGCATCTCTACCGAAAATCTAACCCTGACAGCTAGGTTAAATTTTCGGTAGAGATGCGGTGTAAAAGAAAAATTTTATTATCTCACGATTATGTTTGGAGGTATTGATGAAATTTTATTAGAAATTTGAAGTTATGTATGTTACCCTTTATTGCATATTTCATTGACAGATCCATGTGGCAAAAGTCCTTTATGTCGTTTACGATTTGATTTTGAAATCATAAATTATTATTCAGCCTTGAAAAAATTTTGATCCAGAAATTTCTTCTTTCCAGTTCCTTAGACCTAAATCATCTACGAATATATTTTGAATTGAATCACAAAACGGACCGATATTGTAAGATCGTCAGTTAGTAAAAGTCAAATTAAAATAATTGATAGTTAAACTCAACAGTACAAAATGAATGATGTATACAGCTAATCAAACTGTCAACAAATTCACAAAATATTGATCTGATAAATACAACTAACTGAAGTGGATATGTCTATCATTTAAAATAAATCTTAAAATCATCAATAAAAGAATGACGCTTATAGTCCGAATTATAAAAACTTTGTTTTATTGGCAATGTTTTAAATAAACTGTCATGTTTAAACCATTGGACACTCAGTTTATGTTAATTTTGGAAAAGCGTATTTATTTAAAAGAATATAAGAAGACACCTTTCACAACAATAAGAACATACGTTTTGATTAAATGCAACTGTCACAATCATAATATTGTATAAGATAGCAGAAAATTTCCAGCATAAAAAATGATTTTTATACTCGCCACCAGGGGCACTACTATCGCTAAAGAGAATTTCTTCTGCTGTCATTTTTGTATAGCCATCAGAATTTTTCTGAAAATTTTTTAATTTTCTTTTGTATTTTAACTACAAAATAATTCCAGATTTCAAATAAAATATGTATATTATTTCCATAAGATTATAATATACTGTATAAAACATATTAATTTCATTTAGAGTTTAGCCACTTACTGTAAGCTATGAATGAAGCCCCTATAATAAATATTTCAGTTTGACTTTCCAGAAGCTAAGTCATCTTATATCCATACATACAACTATGAAGTTTGAGGATAATCGACCGACTTTGAGCGCCTCTAGAATTTTGCAAAGTTTTAGCCCATACATAAAAATCAGTTTTTTCACTGTGAGCTATGGATGTAACCCCTGTAACCAGTATGCCGTTATTTTCCAATAGCGTTGAGTTTTCAATAGCTTAAATGACAATACATTTGAATATGAAGTTTGAGGATAATCGACTGAGTTTGAGCGCCTCCAGAATTTTTCAAAGTTTTGGCCCATAAATAAAAATCAGTTTTTTCACTGTGAGCATTGGATGGACCCCACTGCAACCAATATGCCATTATGATTTTCCAATAGCTTAGATGACAATACATCTGAATATGAAGCTTGAGGATAATCGATCGAGTTTGAGAGCCTCCAGAATTTTTCCAAGTTTTGGCCCATACATAAAAATCCAATACCAACATAAAACACCAACATTGGTTCGTGCGATAAACTTTTATGAAAAGGTATGTGATGGAACACAAGACTTTTCTACAGTTATTTTTTTTATAAATGGTGTTTTAAAACTGTCAATGATCAAATGATATTTGTTAAATATCGCCTCAGCTGCGGGTGGGGACTAACACCAGAATGAAATAAATTTAAGCACGGTTTAAACGGTACTGATTTTATTGTGT
This sequence comes from Tipula lateralis, assembly GCA_963932295.1. NCBI lineage: Eukaryota > Metazoa > Arthropoda > Insecta > Diptera > Tipulidae > Tipula > Tipula lateralis. Next base: position 115,845,508 of record OZ010737.1, read on the forward strand.
GATTTACATGTTATTTATATACACACATATATATATATATATATATATATATATATATATATATATATATATATATATATATATATATATATAAATTTAATTATAAAAAACAATTATAATTTGAAATTTTTAAATTGCTTATAAGCATTAGTATATAAAAAAATGTATTTTAATGTTTTTGAAATTAATCTTAAGCTAATTCTATATGTTGTTGTAACTTCCGTGGATTGTCAGCTTAAACCCTGATCATATTGACCAACATTGATCAGGAATTGAATGTGGTGGCTAGTAATTTCCAGATATAATTCGATCAAGTACAGTATATACTCTGAAGTATGGGAAGATTGTCGTACAACCTGATTTGTCCCACAGAGTACCATGACATATCTATTCTTGACATATCTCGGCGGCCAGTAATAAATCGATATTTTGAAACTTAAAAAACTCGGATCAGCTAATTTTACATGGGACGAAATCGTCAACCATTCAAAATTATAAGAGACTAGGTTATGATAAGATAGGCTAGTAACTTGTTATTTTTGGAAGAACTTGAACATCTGATGTGATAGCGAAATGTGTTTGTAATTTTATAGTGATTTTCTAACTACCAGAATAGATAACGGTATTGGATCCAATTCCTCGTATTATGACAATTCTGTTATGATGTGAATGTTTAAGTCACGACGCATGTGGTTTGGTCATGAAATTAAGTTGGGAACCAGAATAATGGAGTTTGTTTACAATATGTTGGCGTTGAATTGCAATAAAAATCGAAGCCAATTGTAACGAAATTGTACCGTTGATCAATAGGTAGATTAAGAAACTAGTGACATCTTACTACTGCGTGACTATTTACTGATCAGATCTATTGATTTGTTTGTTGAAAAGGCTCGAACGAGTACTTCACATATTAAGTGTAGTTTAACTAACCTGGTTTGAAAGATGTCTCGGGCAATCACGAATAGTTGTCGATTGATAATTCAACTAGTGTTCAACTGCGGTTCAACTATTATAGTGTTCAGTTCGGCAGTCGATGCTGTATTAATTTCTTGTAACAACTATAGCGTTCTTACTATTTTAACTGATTATCTATTCTAACTGTGGTTGGGGGCATTCGTGTTTCGTAAATATTACGAACGAAACATGAGACCCATAGAATACCACCACAGTATCCAGAGCTTGTCGTAGGAGGCGACTAAATCTGGTTGGATCGCTGGGCTGACGACCCGCATCCGTAAAAAAAATATCACTGTTAAAAATGTCAACAAAAATAAGAAAATCGGATACCGCCAAAACAACAAAAAAAACGAACCCCCGCTTAAGTACCCGGACACGAGATTGAAGATCGGCACGTGGAACGTGCAGTCATTAAGAAAACCTGGCGCGTTGGACGGCCTTATCACATGCATGAAAGAGTATCGGCTGGAACTCGTAGCTCTCCAAGAAACTCGATGGCCTAAAAGTGGAGACCATGTGTCCCAAGGCTATACGTTGCTACACAGTGGAGATGACCTCGGAAATCTTGGGGTTGGATTTCTCATTGGGCCACAGGTAAAAAAGGCTGTCTTGGACTTTCAAGCAGTCGATAATCGAATGTGTAAGCTTCGCTTGCACATGAGATTAGCCAACCTGTCAATTGTCTGTATACATGCGCCCACTGATGTAAGCCAATCCCAGGATAAAGACTCATTTTACAATAATCTGGATAATCTGATGGGCTCTATACCGGAGCACGATGTCAAATTGGTGATTGGTGACTTTAATGCTAGAGCTGGCAGAAATCAGACCGACTTATGTAACAATATAGGTCCGTACTCCCGACACGAAACTGCGACCGAGAATGGGGAAAGAATGATGTACTTTGCGATCGCTCATGATCTCAAAGTAGCAAGTACATTCTTTCCTCATAAAAACATCCACTTAGAAACATGGACACACCCACGTAAAACATCCCGAAGCCAAATTGACCATGTGTTGATTTCAAAAGGGCGGGCTCGGGTTGTCCAAGATGTGAGATCATATCGGTCGTCAACAAAATTCGTAGGCAGTGACCATTTTATGGTTGCTGCAAAGCTACGATGGAAATTTTCGTACAAGTCAGGGAGGACAGGAGAATATACAACGCGATTCTCCTGTGAAGGTCTGATAAATGAAAAAACGCAACGAAAATATCAAGATCTTGTCAGCAATAGCATTATACAATCCAATTACCAATCTGATGATGTGAACAGTGTCTGGGAAGTTTTGAAAACCTCGGTTGTCGATGCTGCCCAGCACACTCTCGGTATAGTGAAAACTAAGCCCAAAAATGATTGGTTTGATGAGGAGTGTCGTCTTGCTGTTGAGCAACGAAATATAGCCTATAATGAAGCGCAGACTCGGTTTACAATCGCAAGGAAAAACAAAGCAGTTCTCGCTAGAAGGACAGCTAAACGCATTTGTAGACTGAAGAAGCGAGAATGGTGGAAGGCTAAGGTCTTAAGAGTACAACAACTCAGCAATGAGCACAATTCGCGTGGTTTCTTTAAAGGAATCACCGAATTGCACCATACCTTAAGATCTCGGTCAACTGCCATTCGGGACCAGGATGGAAACCTCTGTGTTAACGTCGATGCGGTACTCGATACATGGCGTGAACATTTCTCTGATCTACTTAATGTTCCACATGTATCACAAGCTGTGTTTGAATACCCTCAAATACAGACCGCGGAGATGTTCATTGAGGATCCATCCTATGAGGAATTCACAATGGCCATGCAGAAATTAAAGAAAAATCGTTCACCAGGAGTTGATTGCATTAATTCAGAGCTCTTGATATTCGGAGGGCTAACTTTGTGGAACTGTCTTTTCGACCTTGTTCGATTGGTATGGCGAAATGAAGTTATGCCCGAAGAATGGAAAGTGGCCGCGTTATGCCCAATTTTCAAGAAGGGTGATCGCTTGAAATGTGAGAATTATCGCGGTATAGCTCTCCTTTGCACAGCATATAAGTTACTGTCATACATTATCTTGGGAAGAATTACTCCTCTGGCGGAGGAAATTGTCGGTGACTACCAAGGAGGATTCCGTCCAAATCGGTCAGTCACTGATCAAGTTTTTTCGCTACGGATGATTCTATCCAAGTACTACGAAACATCTCGCGATGTACACCAGGTATTCCTGGATTTCAAGCAAGCCTATGACTCGATCAATCGAGAGAGATTATGGTATGCGCTTGAATATTTAGGAATACCGAAAAAATATGTACATCTGTGTAAAATGACAGTAACGCAGTCACAATGCTGTGTCAAAGTTGAGAACAGGCTATCGAGAACTTTTGCAATCAATTCCGGTGTTCGACAAGGAGATGCGCTGTCCCCGATACTTTTTAATCTCATGTTGGAATACATCCTTCGTAAAAGTGAAACACCTCAGGACAACATCTTATTCCGACAATCCAATCAACTTCTTGCTTATGCAGATGATATCTGTGTGATTGGATTAAATGGCAACGGAGTGAAAGAGATACTTGATCCACTGGAACAGTGTTCAGCTTCTGTTGGTCTCAAAATCAACGAGTCAAAAACCAAATATCTAATCTCGGGTTTTAGAGACCAAGACGCAATTGATTTCAGTAGTGGTAACCACACGTTTGAAGGAGTGATGAGATTCAAGTATCTTGGATCTCTCATCACTCACGATAATAGTGTGGGAGAGGATATCAAGGTCCGCCTTGCCGCTGGCAATCGGGCTTTGTATCCTCTACGTCCACTGCTGAAATCAAAATATCTTGCAAATACGGATAAGCTGAAACTGTACAGAGTGTTGATCAGACCCGTTGTCATGTATGGATGTGAGAGTTGGACCTTGACGGATGAGTACGAAAGATGGCTTCTAACATTCGAGAGAAGAATCATGCGTGTGATATATGGTCCAAAACGCGACGTCGATGGCACTTACCGAGTTCTTTTCAATCACGAGATCAGGAATTTAATGCAAATTCCTGATATCGTGCATGAAATTAAAGGACAGCGAGTACGCTGGCTCGGACACGTTCTGCGTGCTGATCCGAACCGAATGATTCAGCGAACCTTTAAGGGGAACCGCCTTTCGGTAGGCGAAGAGGTCGCTGTAGGCGACGATGGCTCCACGGCGTAGAGAGCGATCTGGCTTCTTCAAACTGCCTACAACGGTTTGAAGAGCTGGCTCGTGATCGAAACCAATGGAGTCAGATTGTTGACACGGTACGGGCCAATAATGGCCTGTAAAAACCGTTAAAAAAAAAAAAAAAAAATCTATTCTAACTGATTTGTTTCGATTGACGCGTAGCCAAGGTTAAAGGCATTTGGTACAGTAAATGAAATTCTATTTACAGTTTACTGCTAATTTGATGGTTTTAAAGTATCTACTTTAATGAAAATCTCGTTGTTTGAATGTATGTAGTAGTTTAAATCACACCAAATAACTCGGTCGAAGGTAGGATAGTTTGGTCTTAATGCTGATTTGGTCCAATTTGGTAAACTCATTGCTTCAAAATGACATTAAAAATGGCGATAGTATTGAATATAATCTCTTTCAATACACTGTTTAACCCAGTAGCTTCTATAGCTTTAAAGAAGAATACCAACCAATTCAAATAATATTATACAATAATTAAGATAACTAAATTTATTAATTGGAAAATCATAATGGCATATTGGTTCATCCATAGCTCACAGTGAAAAAACTGAATTTTATGTATGGGCCAAAACTTTGAAAAATTCTGGAGGCCCTCAAACTCGGTCGATTATCCTCAAACTTCATATTCAAATGTATTGTGATCTATGCTATTGGAAAATCATAATGGTATATTGGTTACAGGGGAGTCCATCCAATGCTCACAGTGAAAAAACTGAATTTTATGTATAGGCCAAAAATTTGAAAAATTCTGGAGGCGCTCAAACTCGGTGGATTATCCTCAAACTTCATATTCAAATGTATTGTCACCTAAGCTATTGTAAAAATCATAATGGCATATTGGTTATAGAAGGGTCTGGAAAAAAATGATTTTTATGTATGGGCCAAAACTTTGAAAAATTCTGGAGGCGCTCAAACAAGGTCGATTATCCTCAAACTTCATAGTTGTATGTATGGAGATAAGATAGATGACTTAGCTTTATTTGAAATATTTATTACAGCTTACAGTAGTTAAACTGTAGATGAAAATAATATGTCTTATACAGTATTTTATAATCTTATGGAAATAATTTACATATTTTATTTGAAATCTGGAATAATTTTGTAGTTAAAATATTGAAGAAAATTAAAAAATTTACAGAAAAATTCTATTGGCTATACAAAAATGACAGCAGAAGAAATTCTCTTTAGCGACAGTAGTGCCCCTGGTGGTGAGTATAAAAATCATTAATTCTACTAAAATGTTCTGCTATCTTATGCAGCATACAATCATAGATATATCAATAAATAAATTGTAAGTTCTGTCGATAGAACTCTAGTGGTGGGAAGAAGAAAATCAGGGATGGTTCATATAGCTATATCGTTATAGCTATATCGGTAAGTTATATCAAAGCCCTCAAGCGATCTTATATATATCTATATATATATATATAATATATATATATATATATATATATATATATATATATATATATATATATATATTGTTATATATATATATATATATATATATATATATATATATATATATATATATATATATATATATATATATATATATATATATATATATATATATATTGTTGTAACAACTACGGAGGTTCAGAAATATCTTACAATCCCTTGGCAGTTTAGAGCTGGTAAGAGGGTTGTTTAAGAAGTTAAGGACAATTTTTTTATTCGTACAAAATATGATCACTTTATCGTCGGCAACGAGATTAAAAGCTGACATCACGCAGTGAGTAATCTCAATTAAGTCCGCTTGATAAAAGTACAAAAGGTCCCCATACTGCCAGAGATTTTAAGATCATGCGATGGACAGTAGTAACCAAAGCCAGCCTCAGTTCATAGACAGATCCATCTAAAGAGAATACAACCGAGTTGGATATCTGAGTCAAGTACCTAACAATTTTTATGGCTCGATTCCATTAAACCAGTTTAACTCAAGAGATAAAACTCTTTAGAGACTTGTGTTTAGTTTAGGTTGAAATCTAGAATATTTTATAGTTTCTGGTTAAGGTGAATCACTGTCAATAAGTAAAACGAAATTAAAATATTAAAAAAACAACCCCAAAACTGGTAAGACATTTTCCGAATTATTTTTTGTGCAAAACTTATCAAGTGTGAATAGTTGTGATGCACATAGTAAGTTTGCTAGAACATTTTGTTCAACTGAAAAAAACAAATTATGAAGGTAAACAATCAAATCATTTGAACCTGGTTATCTAGTTTACGTACTATACATACAAATTTCTTATACATGTACATATAAAAATACGTATATGTATATACAACTGAAAATGATGGCTATGGTTGGATCTGTAAAGACGAGCAAAATTATATATTTATTTGATTCTTATCTCAATTGAATTCAGTTTTCAATTTTAGTTTTTATGGCAATTCAATTTTTATGCCTCCTGCTTATACGTATATGTACAAACGAACATCTCGAGATGAGAGATTCAAATCACAATACAGTACCAACAACAACGAACAAAACCAAAATCTATTTATATCTTAGTTGTATACTTTATTGATATAAAAGTAAACATTATATTGGTACATGTATATTGCAGCATACGAGTAATCAGATCAAGTTTGGTGAATGATTTTTTTTGCTCTGGTATATAAAATAATGAGAATATTAAATCGGGATCGAAATGTGTGATAAGAAGGTGATACGTGAAACAGTATTCATAAATACATATATGTATATTGTACTCGTAGTATTCTCGTCGCTAGCTTATATATATATATATATATATATATATATATATATATATATATATATATATATATATATATATATATATAAATATATATATATATATATATATATATATATATATATATATATATATATATATATATATATATATATATATATATATATGTGTGTGTGTGTGTGTGTGTGTGTGTGTGTATAACATCTCATTCCCTTATGACTCCCATTAATATTTTATAGCTTCGATCGGCCGTAGGTTAGTTAAACTCAGCATTATCGTGATGTTAAACTCAGCATTATCGTGATCCTCTTGCCTTTCTTTCATAACTTTTCGCAACCTTAGCATTAAAACTATTTTCAAGCCATTTATGTACCCGCATTTTTTCGATGGAGTTCTACGCTAAGTTTGGAAGATTAAGATTATTAATTCTGACCATTATCAAGTATCAATGCCACTTCTAACGCCATTTGCTACGACTCTCTCACGATTCATATTCCGATTTCCGATTACTGACAACTCAGACGCAAATCAAAGTTTCAATATTCAACCAAGTACAGATTATTTAACCCAATTAACTCTATATATTGTGTACGATAAGCTGCTTGCCACTGGTTACTTGACTAAGCTTAAATCATAAGATTTGCATTCCTACAGAATCATGATTTGATCATCCTTTAATCCATACAACTGATTGTAATTAGAATTGACCCCAACCCGATTTGAATACGACCATATGTATATCGGACTGTTTATAGTTAAGACAATATCCAAATAAGTTGTTTCATACAGTTATTCATAAAGATTTCACACTTTTACTTGAGCAACAAAAATCTAACAAAGCAAATGGTTAAGTGAATAAACCTGGGGCAGTTGGAGTTGAAGGTACCCGGCTCAAATATTAATAATTACGATCAATGATGTGGTTTAATAGATCAATAACTCCCTGTTGGAGTTCAGAACTCATAGATCGAACATAGATTATTGTCACTGGACGTAAAGAACATTTTTACTTTGGGCTTTTAAAGACATTGAAACATTGTACCTCATTGAACCCGTTATTTATGTTTTCGTCAGTAAAAAAACTTGTAGATGAAGTAGAAATAGAGCGGGTACAGGTTTATTAGCGATCTTTAATGTCAAAAGAATCTTGTAAAGAATTAAGGTTTAGTAAAAAGGTTTCTTAAACCATCCAAAGATAGCTGTTCATCAGTTTGCTTAAAATTAGCGAACCAAAAGACAGAAGCGGTGTTAGTAGAAGCAAAAAATAGAGTATGGTTAATAGCAGCCACGACGAAAGATTTTGATGAAGTATCAGAAAAAAATGATTCTGGCTAAATTGGTGCTATAGCCGTTGGGCGGAATGCTTATTCGATTTCAAATTACATCTCAATCGGCTAAGACAAAAACCAGCTCTAGTACTTGATAAGTGTAAATTGGTCATATTGGATGTGTATGATATGTGAGTGTTATCGAAGATCAGGATAGAATTCTGCTACTATAATGTAGAAACATTGATTTTGATGTTAGCTTTGGAAAACTATTATGTTATTCAGCACTACACTCTGTTCGATCAAATTACACTAAAGTGCTGAATCAACCAGTAACTGAAGGCATAGAGTGAAAACTTTTCCGAATGAGTGTGGCAAGTGTCTTTGTTCGATAATATTGTTTAGAAACACGAGATTCGATCTGATGTCGTTATTGAGAAACAATTCGATCGAAAAATGCGACTGGACTTGATATTTGTTGCATTGTACTCGTATATCTGTTATAAGTCGTGTTGCTACAGTTCAATTCGGAATGCTAGCAGATAATAACAGATAAAGGTTATATTTTATATTGTTACAATATGTGTTGATGATTTGATGCATTTCCATCTTAGTTTTAAGTTTTATAGAATTGAAACCCATTCTATATTAAACGTACTGATTTTAAATGTATACCCTCTTGTTGTCGCCGGTTCTAGGTTAATGGTTAAGAAAGTTTCTTATCACAAGGCGTTCTCGATTTCAAATCTCGCCCTATACCAAAAAGTAACATGCAACCGGATGACATAAAAAGCCATTGTGTGTAAAATCATTTGTTGGGCTAGACCACCTACAATGTGCACCAATACGTTTTAATGGTTCGTAAGGTCTCAGTTGAGACGCGGTTAGGGTCGTTTACGGCGTTTAAGAATTTTAGTATGAAATCAGTACAATAATTGTAGGTTATCTGTTGCCTTCAATTATTGTAGATAATTTTAATGGTTAGAACGTGCGAATTATTTACATTTTAATCTCACAATTTTAGAATGAAAATTTTATTTTAATTGTTGAAAAATTACTCGTATAAATTAAGAAAATTAGCTTAAGTAGTATGAAATTGCACTATCAATCAAGTTTTTTGGAGTAAAAAGTAATTAAATTGTTAAAACCACGTAAAGATTTGGTGACACTGACAGTTATATTTTAAAAAATAATTTGAACAAAGGTATTATTCTGTATTGTTTATTCTCTAATCTGTTATGTTACCTCTGTATTGTCGTGTGGCGTAATTGTTGCATTGCATACTTGGATGTAAAGGTCAATTTCATTACATCGAATATATTCTATTGGGTTTGCTTCTTTATTCTACTAAACCAGTTTTAAATATATTATAATATAGGTTGCCCAACATTAAATGTGCCCTGTCCTCCCCGGACAGACCGCCTCAAAATTAAAACACACACACAATAAAATTTACGCCAACACAATATATTTTTTTTATAAAATTATTTAATTATTTTATATTTATAAATTTACTAACTTAATAATAATAATTTTTATTTTATCTATTTATATTTATAATTTTTTTTAACTTTAACAATAATTTAGGTTTTTATTTTCCCCGCACATATCACGTCGATGTCACCAAAAATTGTAATGGACGAGACCATCAATTTGTCTCGTGTTAAAATTTGTAGAAGGAGAACCACTGCTGCCACCTACACCTTAACATGTCTACCTTAATATTGTTGATCGGACAATACAATAGACAATACAATAGGGTATAAACTTGAATAATTATTTTGAATAAAGTGGCGGCGTGAAAATCATATTTGAATGATTATCGGCCACTACAAATGCAACAAATTTATGGACACAAGCCTCATTTCCTGAGAGAAAGCTTCCTATATTTCATGCCTGTTCTCCCTCAATAACGATTGGCACACCTATAAGTTACTTAGAGAGATACTTCAATCAGAATCATTTCAAAAATGCAGCTTTGTACACAAATATGTACCACCTTTAGACAGCCAGTTCTGAATTAAAAACCACCGCACTATAAAAAACTAAATAAAAAATTTTACGGAATTTTCATTACAATGGAAACAATTAAATATCCAAAAATAAATTTGTATTGGAGAGCTGGATATAAATTGGAAAAAATTGCATCTAAAATGAGCAAAAATCGATTCAGAATATTAAGACTACCGTTACATTTTCGGGATGTGAGCTGTCTTCCAGAAGAGTCAAACCTATTTTGGAATCTTCAGCCAATAATTGACGCAGTGAATATAAGATGTACAAGCATTTTGAAGAAAGTCGAACATTACTCAGTTGATAAACAGGTCATTCCTTTTACCGGTCGCTGCCCTGCTCGCCAATTTATTAGAGGGAAGCCCAGACCATTTGGAATTAAAAATTTTGTAATAACAACATCAAAGAGGCTGGTAATGGATTTAAACATTTATGAGGTAAAATTCTGAAAATTAGACTCAAAGGATAATACTTTCTACTAATTTAAAAACGATTTGCTGAAAAAACACAAGATATGTATTATTTTGCGATTGGGACCATAAATGATAACAGATTTAAAGACGTGAAATTCATGCAAGGTTGTTGAATGGTTAGAGGTGAAACACAAGAATTCACTAATGATGATGGATTAAATAAAATTTCACTTGTAAAATGGGAAGACACAAAATGGGTTACAATAGCTTCTACAATCGCCGGCATAAATCTCATGGCCAAAGCGAAACGATGGTAGAAAAGGAGAAACAATTCGTCGAAATCGAGTGTCCCAAGGTTTTCGGTAAATATAATAAGCATATAGGGTTTGTGGGTATCTGCGACCAGATGTTAGAATATTACAGCACCTTCCTAAAGACCAGAAAGTGGACAGTACGTAAAAGTAACACAGCATTTTATAGATCTGGCTGTGGTAAATTCTTGGAGCGAGTACCGCCGAGATTGAGCAAAATACAGCACACTTGTGGCAAGACAATAAGGCCAATCCAATCCCTACTACCCTAGATTTTAGACTAGCAATCGGCGATTCTCTACTGTCTTCAATTGACGAAAGTTAAACTTCGGATTTTAGTGACGCCGAAGGAAATGGTCCTCCACCAAAAATTAAAAAGCCGATGCCATAGCCTATGATACGAAACGGCATGATAATTTTAGATATTTTCCGATTTGTGAAGATTTAAAAACAGCACGTTGCTGCCGACTTGAGACATGCAAAGGAAGAACACGTTGTAAAAGCGAAAATTGTGGAGATATTTTTATGCTTGACCAAAGACAGAAACTGCTTAAAAACCATTTATGTCAAGGTTTAAACTAAGATTATATAGATAGTTTTGATTTTTTTAGTTATGATTTTATTAATTTTATTTTTGTATTTATAATTTTATTTTTTTCATCAAGTTAGGTGGCTAAACACTTTGTGATAAAACGAACTGAGATATTGAAATACAATTTTTTCCAAATTATCAAAAATTATTTATGTTTTTCTCTCGTATGGTTTAGTAAATATTGTGAAAAAACATTTAGTTATATTATTCTTAACCTTTGATGGACCGTACATCTTATTTTTAATCAAAGAAAAAAATATGATTGATTTCACAACACTAACACACACTAACACGTTAAACACTAACACACACAATTGTGCGTCACCACTACTCTAGCGAATTTTAATTTTATCCTATAAAATTAACTCTTCTAGTTGGTAATTGCCACATAAAAAGTTTTCAACAATTTTTTGGTTGACAAAGACACATATAAATTGTAAATCACTACTGCAGAGTATAAATCCGAATGACTTTTTGATTCAAATTCACACAATTTATAAGTTTGTTACATCACTCACTAAACACGTAAACTACGACGATAGTATTTTACATTTAGGATTAGTGGTAAATAATACAATTTTAATTTTAAGTGTTTAATCACTATTTATTTTTAGAGTGAACGACATAGAAACAAATATAAAGAGGATTAATCGTATGATATCAGTGTCCAATTCACATCAGCACTATTCCCTCAAATAATGACGTTCGAAATTTGTAAGATTATAAAAGCCATAACATCTGTCAAATTTGATTTATTCAGTATAGTGTATGGAGTGACATATCGTTGAAAGCTCTAACGCCCCATACACTACTGCATCCATTTGAAGTCCAAAAAAACCGTTAAATTGAGTCGGATATGGATCCCGATGAAATCAAGAAAACATAGCACAATACAATCATAAAAGGTTCGTCGTCAAAAATTACCTTTAGTCACATGACCATATAGAGTCCCGGTACAAGAATGATACACAAAGCAGGCATTAATAAGAGCAGTAGATCAATAAGTTAATTAAAACCGTTTTATAGCTTTTCATATAATTTATATCTTTTGCCACAAGGGCTCTTTCAAGTCTAATTTTAATAAACATGCGAAATCCCAATTTAATTTTCATCTACATTTTATTATTCGCAAAAATCATTTTCATTTTTATGGTGTTTATAGTACAGTGTTTGTGTGCTACTATATAGAATATTTTCGTTAGATCCCTGTACATATACATATTCGATTGTTGAAATATTTTTTTTTTCAAATTATCTTATCTCATCAAAGACCTATTCATAGCAAAATAAAATAAGATTTTCTTCTGGTTCGAATATTAACAATTGTTGTGAATACATACGTTATATATTCATTTGAGATTCTAACAATTCGTTGCTGTTGTTGTTGTGAGAAGGATAATCATGAAATGTACCTAAATCATTGGTGTTTTGGGAATTTATGTTATGTTAGTTTCTATGTACACATACTTTGATTTCATTCTCCACATTTACTGTAAATCTACTACACACATATACAATTTTCTTGTACCCAGTGCCATTGTGGAAATTGAGAAAACATTAATTTTAACCCTATATTATGAGGGTATACAATAACACCATACATGCATATATACACAGTGAAACGGTTTGGGTATAGTGTTTGGTATAAAAAACTATCTTTCCGATTAATAAACCGCACAACGGCGATGGAAAAAACCAAATTCCTAACAAAATTTTTTATGACACTTTCCAAATGATGTAGAATACCCAGATCAAAAGTTATTTTAGAAATGTCTGTAAATCACCAGAAAAAAATATATATATATAATTTTGATCACACGATGTGAGAAGAGAGTTTATTTTTTAATCTGTCAAATATTTAAGATATTGTTATTTAGAAACTATTTGTTATCTCAATCATACATATTGAAATGTGTCCAAAAATTCAATGTGGTTAACCAGAAACCTTTTATTGATCGACTATAATTTGATTTATTTTATTTACTAAGAGATTTGTGTTTATTGCTAGTGCTTGTACAATGAAACTGTTAGATGAAACCATCGCAACTGACAAAGGATAAGGAATGTCAGTGCTCATGACTTTAACGAAGTAAGCCAAACATTGAGATTTCGGTGTAAAAGTTTTAAATGCTAAAATCATTCCATCACCTAGTCAATGCAAAGTAAATTTTAGTGAATGGGTTTCACCTGTTATAACAACTGAGTAACAAGTGGAATACGTCAAGAATACGATTTGACAGAAGGTACTTAATTGCATAAATATCTACACAAAGTTCTCGATCAACTATACAGATCAGACTCAGGATGGAAATATTGTATATAGAAAGTTTGTATCTGAAAATATTTGGTATATTAAGGAGGCGTTATTTATTTAGCTCGACTGAGGGATGAACTAAAATAGAAACAGAAACAAATTCAGAGTGTGGATAGTGATTTTCAAAAACGTTCGTTATAACCACTACAAAAACTAGGTATAACAACTATGTATTAGCAACTATTACCATATGGGTTCCAAAAAAAATAATCTATCACTTTAAATGCAAGAAAAATCGTAGTTAAGCTTGCACAGTCTGCAGTGCACCTCGTTGGATATTTTTGTAAACAAGATTTCGCCGTTTAAAATCCTATAACAACGTGCAATGTTCTGTTTATGAAACTTGTGTGAAATTTCGAACTGGACGGCACATACAAGCTCCAAATCAATTAATGCTAATCTCTCTTGTCCAATTGAAAAATACAAAGTCCAATGTAATCGTGGCGGTATCTCTCGTATCCAAATAATTAAAATAGTAGTAGGGTCTTTTTAAATCTTTGCGGTATGTCTCGGGTCCAAATAATGTTCCAAGTAAATAGTAAATAATCACTGTTTGTTTTAAATTTTTTATTCACTGTGTATTATTCTATCGCTGTGTATCTCACGGTAGTTCGCTTTATCATGATTTTTGATTCTTAAAAATAATTTTTTATAAATAATTTTAAATATTATTTCATACAATTAGAGACCTCTATGTTTTCAAAACTTAACAAAATAAATATTAACCATAAAATATATAATTGGTTACGGTTATTAAGGTTGGTTATTCATTCGATTAACAATAAGTTTAATGGATAGTAAAAATGTCAAAGAGGTAAACAAATATCAGCTGATATTGAACATTTTACAATCACAGGTAATTATAATGTTATGAATTGATGTAAGTGCTATTATTTATATAAAACAAATGTGTAAAATTGAAGTTTGATCCAAGAAGTTACTATTGCAAGTTAGAGTAAAATAAAGAATAAATTGAATAAGGTGAAACTAATTGTCTGAACGTCATAAGCCGTGGATTTTAGATAAGTATATTATATACATTTTTGACATGGACAAATGATACTTTCTGGATTGTTTTTTAGGTATCAACATTCTTTGCACAAGTTACTGAATTATACTTTATCCTGGGAAGAATCACTTCTCTGGCAAAGAAGATTATCGGTCACTAAAACGGCTGCTTCAAATTGATCAGTCTTAGATCAAATTATTTTGCTAATGATTCTTTCCCCTACTATGAAATATAACATGATATAGCCAAGGTATTCCTATATTTCAGACAATTCTTCGACTCGATTAAATAAAAGTATATTGATTCAACGTTCATTGGTTTAAAAATCAATTACTTCAAACCCAATCTCTGGTTATCTAATCTCTGGTTATAGAAAATGAGTTCATTAATTTTAGTAGTGATAACCACACGGGAAGGTATTCATGATAATAGTTGTGAGCAAGGATTTTAAGGCCCTCATTAGCATTAGCAAATCTAAATTTATCAAATGGCACAGAAACATTTTAGGAGGTCTATCTCTTTGCAATTTGTATATTTAGAGTACTATCTGGCAGAGGCTATCGAAAAAGCTGCTTACAACAGAACAAAACGGTAACGCGTGATTAAAAACCAACTAAGTTTGATTATTGTACAGTTATATTTTAAAATCCTTTTTAATATTATAGCTAAAATGTACTGTAAGATTCTGTTGATTGACTGAAAAACAACATGATGCATCATTAGAGAAAATTTTTGCAATGTGCACATATTTCTGGAACATGTATAATCATTCTAAAAACACGGCATTTTAACAGTGGCTTATACTGCAAAGAGTTTTTTACTTAACGTCAACAACCGTAACTGTACTAATTGGTTTTGGTAAAACCTTACGAGAGAAATTGCAACTATGACTAATTTAAAACTTAGATAATTATCAGGTTCACACGGTTCCAATACAATTGTTCCAATTATCATAATAATACAATTGTTCCAATTATCAGGTTCCAATACAATTGTTCTTTCTGTTAATTGTTGACAGTTGATATGTTCAATCGATATTAATAACATTGTACAGTACAAAACCAAACATAATTGATAATAATGTCATCGTACCGATCCACAAGCAGAATGCTGTACTAAAAATATATTTATGATATTTCACCAAATGTATAAATATAATTGTAAAATAATGCATTCCACGATAAATTTGCATAAATTTAAAATAATTTTTTTTAACAGAAACAAAAAATTGCATTACCGCCAAGTTATTGCCAAACGAAACAGAATATTATTTAACAGCAACAAAACTAATTGGTATGTAGATGTACAC
This sequence comes from Tipula lateralis, assembly GCA_963932295.1. Lineage (NCBI taxonomy): Eukaryota > Metazoa > Arthropoda > Insecta > Diptera > Tipulidae > Tipula > Tipula lateralis. The sequence continues at coordinate 115,861,618 of OZ010737.1, forward strand.
GTACTCGCGTATGTTGTTTATAAACCGCGCGAATTTTATGTTTTTCCATTTTAACCAAAAATTTTAATTGCTAATTTGGTTATTTTAATTTAATTTATTTTAATGAAAATGTTTTAATTTGTAATTAACAATAATAAATATTTATTAAATTTAAATTACACAAAAAGATGATGAAAATTTTGGGACAGTTACGATGTTGTCCATACTTTATATAGGGCTTTAAAAATATTACAAAAATCTGATGGCAGTCCAAAACAAACTCGATTGTTTGATCGATCTATACACTATTTTATAGCCAATCGAAATAGTTTTGAATTAAAGGAATGTGCCAAAAAATTATTCGTGTTATCCTCTGATTATAGCGGATTTAATTCCAAGAGAAGACAAAGCTTCTAGATTTTTCTGGAATTAAGAAACTTCCTATTGTTTCCAAATAACTCAAAATATTTGTAATATTTTGGCTATGAAAATAGAAAAACATCAACCTCTGACATGGTCAGCTAATCCTACTTGTGGCCGTTTTAAAAGTCATCTTTAACGCATAGGACTTGTCAGTGATGCCGTAGGTGACAAATGTTGCTTGTAATATTCTGTCTTTTCTGCCCTCGTACAAACTGCTCCAGTTTACTAAGGTTGCAAAACGCGTTTGTGCGCTTTGGTGTAATCCTAGGTTTATTCCTAAAGCCTATAGTCTCTTTGTGGCATTAAGTGCGGATCCTTTAAAGAAGCAACGAGTAACATTTTCGATTATTCGAGCCTAGGTCCCAAAGGATCACCACTACTTAGAATCAAGATATGTGATTATCAGGTTATCACCATTTAGATAACCTGATAATCAATCAGAAACAAATGAAATTGATAGAGACCATAATATTTAATCATCTGTTTAAACTACAGATAAAAGTCAAATAAATTGTACTCATAATGATGAACTACTTTAGCATATACATTTGAAGTAAAAATGTAAATATAAAATTATTTTATTCTATATAACAAAAATTAATTAGTTATGTTATTTTAGATAATTAAACGACTAAATCATTTTGAGAATATTTAAAAACAATCATTTGAGGTACTATTTTATTCACAAATTTGAAATCAAATTCATCATGTATTTAAATGGGTACGAAAAAATGAGCGTTATAAAAGAAGCTTTAAATCCGCGCTTTAAATAAAACTTTTTTATACCACGCCTCCTTTAATCAGACAAAATAAAATCCAAGGCCAAAAATTTAGATTTTAGTGATCAACAATATTTTATTTATGTACCACTAATTATTATTATTGGTACATTGTTATAAAAAATATTCTAAAATTTAATTTACTTGCCGGTTTCCGTTTGGAAAACGATTTTATAATAAAACACTTTCGTATGTATTGCATAAATTTTACACAGAAAACCATTATATATATATATTATAAATGTATTCCTGAACCAACTGATATTTCAAAGTTTCGAATCTATAACTTTTGTGTTCGTTGCTGGCGAAGCCTTTTTATTAAATGAGAATATACTCAAGCCTTATACAACAACACCAAATGATAAAAATATTTAATTATAGGCTTAGTCAAGTGTGCCGAATGATAGAGAATCACTTTGGAATCCTATGTGTAAAACGGCGAATATTTAAAACCACAATAATAGCCGATGTTACGTTGGTTGAAAGCATGTCGAATCGTGTGTAAGTCTTCATAATCGGTTAAGAAATAAACGTAGTAATTACATTACTCTCGATTTAGTTAATCGGGTGTAAATGGATCTGTTGTACCAGGTAACTGTTATAATTAACAAATATCAGTTAAAAAAAAGTTGAACATCATATATAAATATCATTTAAGGTTCTTGGCATAATTTGGAAACAAACCTAGTGGCTCTCTAATCTTTAAACAGGAATTCAACGAATATTGCAAAACAAACCCGAAACAAGTTTGTGGAGAGGGACAGAATATAGACTTCACTAACCAAAGGAGAACATAAAACTATTTAATTAAATTTAAATTGTGTATTTGTAGTTGATCATCATTTATTGAAGGAAAAGCACATATGGGAACAGAAAATTCAATGTTTCCATTGGGCATAAAAACCTTCCATTAATTAGAAATTAATTTATATAATATTAATAGAACTAGTAACAGAAAATAACAAATATCAAAATACTTATTTTATACAATCGGTCCACACACTCGGAAGCGATTTTTAGATCGCTTGTTTGTTGCTTTTAGTGTGTCTCACTGTTTTCGCAATTGCAACAAATTCTCCTGGTTTTTTTCTATATTGTAACGATATGTATGCACGCATACCCATCTTCGTTCCAAGTAATAAGGTTTGCGACCTCTGATGTGTCCTCTATACTTACAAAATTAGATCGCGGGAAAAATAAACAAATAAACAAGTTTGTCTTTGAGATTCAGGGGAAAGTATGCATTTGATTACGGTTTCGTTCGATTTTTTTGGGTGGGATAGCCTATTGTCGAACGAAATATAAATAGTGAAGTTTGGATGTACGCGGGACGGAAAATAAAAATATTTTTGGAAAGTGAAGCTAAACTAAATAGCAATAAATAATTAAAAAACAAAGAAAACAATAATAAAATATATAATAAAGCATTGGCTAGTAAAACTGTTACCTATTAAACAGATTTTGCGGGAAAATAAAATCAAAGTTTATAACTTAAAAAGTTACAAAACATGTGGATATTTTTTTTTCGGTTTGATATATATTTACATATGTAATTATATAGATGATTATATTTTTTTTTGAATATAAGTGTACTGTAAATTAATTATAAAATTAAAACTAAAATTGAAATTTAACTAAAGTAATTAATCTTAACTAATATTAACAAATCAATAAATGATAAACAAACACAAAAACTGTGAAAAACGTGTGTGTAACAAGAGGTTATAATCCGAAAAAAACTCATGTTCATAAAACAGACAAAAAAAACCTCTTGAAATAAGTGTATGTGGTCACCTAAAAACAGAAAAGTAGTTTTTGACGATCACAATATACTACGTCACGCAAGTTTTTATATTATAAATTTTTTATTAACTATATAGTATTTAGTTTTTTTTATTGTTTCAATTATATAAATTCTAGGTTAATTATCTCCTAGCTAGTTTTTTTTTTGTTGAATTTTTGTTTTGGTATTTGGATAGGTGACGTCAATTAGGTTATGTAAGATTGAATTATTCCCCAATATTCACTTGGATTGTTTTTTTTATCGGGTAATTTAGTTTAATAAATATAGTTATATTTGACTCTTAAGATTTCGTTTCTTGTAGTTTATTGCTTCGCTTCACCATATTTTGTGTTTCGCGAATTGTGAATTTCAGTATGAGAGGCTAATAGCTTAGGCAAATACGAAATGGGTGAGTACTCGAAATCTGCTGCGATGGTAAGTTAACCCGGCCTTGTTTTCCATCCTAACGTTTCCATCCTAATTATTTCCTTTCGTTGTGGTCTAGCAAGCTTCTATTCATCTTTGGCAAAGCCCACCCCAATCCTTGAGCTTCAGCCGGCTAAAATATGACCACACCAAAGCTCTGAATAGTTGATGTATATAATTCGGTAACGAACGGCATTACCTCGTGGACAAGGTCATCTTGTTGATCCAATAATGCCGCGCAATTCGTTTCAATATCTGTGTAAGAAGTAGGAATTTATTAAAATTGTAATATTAAAGAATCAATTTGAACTACTTACTCGATTCAGTCGCTACCTCTTCTGACAAACGAGATCATTTTATTTTGGGTTTATAATTAAAAACACGTAAGTGTTATAAAGTAGGCCTGCGTCGCACAACATCAATAAATGATTCTAAAATTAAAATTCAATAATTATAACTAACTATAATAAAAGGATGATAAACCGGACTTGGTATACCGCTATGCTAGTCAAAATCGATGACTCTCGGCTCAGGTTAAATAAGTTGGAATAAAGTATCTTCATTATAATTAGCGAAATATGATCGATTGATATTGTATGTTCTCCAATACAACAATTTTTTGTCTCCTAAAATTACAATTTTCTTATTAAAATGAAAGATTAAAAGCTAGTTTCAATCTACAACATTTAATAGAAACAAAAAAAAACTTACCCTTATTCATTTTCCATTCTGAAATTTAAGAAACATTATTTCTAACAATCTAGCAACTGTACACTAAATATATTTAAATTGAGCGGACTGCACAAAACCACACAACAAAATATCAAATTTATGAATTTACCATAAACAAATCTGCTATAAAACGAAGAACTACGTATAAAATCCTTTTTTTTTTTTTTTTATATTTTATACTATGCTATCTTTTTTTTGGGGCTCAAGGCTCTCCCAGCTCTTTCGCCGTTCGCTTATTGACGTCCTACTTTACGCCTTAACGGCCAAATCGAGGACGTACGGCTATAGGTCCGATTTTCGTAGAACCATCTGCGCATTGCATAGCTCCATGCCAGCCTATAGTACTGACATGGAAGATGGGTCGGCCCATGAGTTCTGCACTCCAACAGGGGGTCATAGATGTGTTCATTCACACCACCGATCGTAATCAGATCGTGAAAAGTCCCTTTTGCATCCGGCCCCTATCGGGATTCGAACCCGGTACCTCCCGCTCCAACTGCCACAGCTTTAACCACTGAGCCACCTGGGCGGTATATAAAATCCTTGATATTTAAGAAATAACTTCACTGCACAGAAACGATTTCACATCCATCTACAATTTACATATAAAATATTTTTCCAGTACTGAATAAAACTTCTCTTGGTATATTTTATCAATGCTGTAATAATTTACTACTATCGGTATAAATTTTTATAATCTGAAATAAAATTTTTGAACTGAAAATATTTTTTATTTCTCTCGCACACAACGAAAAATATATGTTTATCCTATTTTAACTCTATTGTCAGTAATTTTTGCATAATGAATCAGGCTTAAGAACGCATAAATTAAAAAAATCAACAATTTAAGGAAGTGTGATTGCATATTTTTACATAACATATAAATATCCGGTACAATGTTTAAAATGGTAATTCGTAGGGTTTGTACCAAAGACTCCATTAAAAGATACGAGTTGTGTATATTTTGTATTATAAATAATGATCAAAATACTTTCCGCATAGGTATGTTGTCGCAAAAGAACTGTTATAATTAACAGTGCTACTTTTGCGATTGACGAATATTCTTTATTTAAGATTGCAAACTTCTTTCATTAAATTCGTCTTCAAGAGAATTATCTGATCTAATATCAATCAATTCTTCTTAAACTACCCAAGTAATATGATCATATTTTACAGAATTAGCAAATGGTGCTCTAATCCAAACTTGTCAAATATTTGCTGAAATATCGTAATGATTCGGCAAGGTTATCAAGTAAGACAGTTTTGGTTGAAGTCAAGAGAGATATTTCCTTGGTAGTTAGAAACTCAATTCACGCATGAAAACATGTCTCTGTATTCTTGAGTAATATATTTTGACCACGCAGAAGGTTTTTGTCGAAAAGCTGTAAGTTTAGTATTTAGAACTGTAATGTTATTATCTTTTCCCTGAAGATTAAGATTCATTATCTTTGTCAAAAAAAATCTAATATGCAACACAGCACATCCATTTTTCATCACTTAAGTGGGATTAATTAGATATAGATTTTTGGTATGGAGAAAGATGCATTGAAGATAGAATTTTAGAGTTCATTCTAAGTTCTAAAATTCTTTCTTTAACTTTTCCGGGATAAAGCCACAGTAGAACTTTATGCACCGAATCATAAAGTTTATAATGTCTTGAGTTTACAGCACGACGTTTTACGAAATTAACACAACTTTATTCAACACTTCTTTTAGGGTTCACAAGACATCTGCCGAAATACTAAAGGTTCTCTGTTTATTACGCAGCATTTTGCGCATCTGGGTATCCTTTTTCCACAGCTGCCTTAAATCCCGATATTTTTTCAGTCATTGTTGCACCATATTTGAATATTCCTACTCATTTTGACCATTCATGCTCATTCTCGGCGAAGAACTCATCTATTTTCTTAATGATATCAAATCCTTTTGTTTTCGCCAAAAGTTCCTTACAGATAAACAAATCTTCATGAATTAGGGAATCATTCTGATATCTAACAAAAACCATTACCTGTGCGTTATTTGTAATATCAGTAGGTTCATCGAGTTGTATTGCAAAGAAATTGCTCTGTTTAATGCGAGATTTATTCTTAAAATAATCTCACATGCCATCAACTCTCCTGTTTATTGTTTCATTTGAACAAGGCATTGACATCAAAGGAATAGCAATTTTATGGTACTATAAGATCCTATCGTGTGAGTTTTTTTTGGTTTCAAAATTAAGAATTTCTAAAGAATCATCTCACCGCCCAGATGGCACAGTGATTAAAGCTGCGGCATTCCGGGGCAAGATGCAAAAAGGTATATTTCATCATCGATTTTGGGCTGTGCGATCGGTGGTGAGAATGAACACATCTGGATTCCCGTTCGAGTTTAGAATCCATGGGCCGTCCCGTCGTCGATATCAGTACTATAGGCTGACATGGAGCTATGCAATGCGCAGATGGCTCTACGAAAATCGGACCTATAGCCGTACTAAAGTGGTATCACAACGGACCGTCATCGGTCTAAGTGTGCGGTTGCAGCCACCAAACAATAAATAAATTCGATAGCTTATTTGTACAGTAGTTTTTCGATCATATGACAGATACAAAACTTCAGTTGGCGAGACCATTGAAAGACGCACATTTTTTAATCCGACGGAATGTACTGTTATCTGAGTAATAATTTTTTTACTGTAGTTTATCTTTCGATTTGAATTATGTATTGACATTTTTAGTACTAACAGTTATGTTAATAATCAATTAACCAACTCAATCATTCTGAAACCAATTCCTGTATATTTTGCACATCATTCCAGTTCAGTCTGATACACTAACTAAAAAAATCTTGATAATTTCATTATGACATTATTTATAGTGTCTCAATGTTTCCAAATGAGACAAGAATATAATACGATCACTTTCTTTTTCAATACGAGAGAAAGAGATAAATAAGATCAAGTTCCTTTAACACCGATCGACATTGTGCATTCACACGACTTATGTTAATAAAAATTTTGTATAACGTTTTTTCGAACTAAATTTTTTTGAACATTTGTTGTTGATTACGGATGCGGGTCGTCAGCCTTGCGATCTAACCAGATTTAGTCGCCTCCATATCGGATAATGTATTGTGATCCTGTTCAAATTCGACGATTTGTATCTGCTTTTGTCTCCCTCATCACCTTTTTATGTTTTTTGTAATACTTGAAATATTTCGAGTCTCTCAGTATGAGAAGCACTGCTTTAGATGATCAAATCGTTTTTTTTTTTGTTAAAATTTATTTTGTAAATAATAAGTAGATAGTTGTATCTTTTTATAAATATAAGTAAAATTGTGGGTTAAAAATCAATTGAGATTTGGACGCGAAACTTATAAAAGTGAGATAACCTGAGAGGGAAATATTTTTTGAACTGGGTCACATTCAGCTTAAAATACAAATTCAAATAAAGATATTTGGGGTGAAATAAATGAAAATCTCGGTGTTGCCGCAAAATGTGTTAGAGGAGACCTAAATGATCTTTGGATTTGGTTTGGATGTACATACTTATTAGATAAATAAGTAATATCTACAATTCACGTTTCAAAATAGGGATCGTTTTGCCAAATATTTATAAATCAAATTAATTTAAATTTTATTTTAGACCTACGGAAAGTAGTTTTATTTTCATTGATTGGTTCGATAAGTAATCGTCAATAGACGAATTTGAGTTAACTAATGCTGATCAGGAATTGCATTCTTTGTCTAGAATTGCGGATCCGAAATCCCAACCATCAATAGCATTGACTGTGAAACATCACGCATCAATGTTAAACTGTGTGCAAAGAATGCAGAAGAAAATCGTTTAGTGAAAATCGATGAAGGCGACCACGGGGCACCACAGAAACTTAATCGAAAACAACACTAAACCAACTTATTTATTGATTACATTTGCTGAAACGGTAAGTGGAGACGAGATGTCAACTAAATTCATACACGAAATAGTTTATTGTTAGAACAAACAAATGAAACACAAAATTTGATTTTTCTATATATTTAATAAATAATATTTTTTAACGTAATTAGTAATTTTTAATACATGTGATATTTGAATTTTGTAATTTTATGTAATAATGTAGTTGTGAGTTTTGCCAGGATAAAACATCGACTTCGTTGAAATAATTTTTAAATCAATCCCTAATTTCAGCATTGATGTCATTCCAGTACTCGTCACCGATGAAACTGAAAAAACAGTGAACAACCTGGTCGATGTGTTGTTCCAACTTCATTGTCTACTAGATCTGCAGCAATGTATTCTCTGAGTTTTTTATCTCTGAGTCTGTTGAGTAAAACTATAGTCACCTTTATTATGCCTAAACTTTTAGCGTTACTGGCTTTTACTGGACAGAATTCCACATGCGTTTTCCACATCAATTTACATCTGAATTCTTAAAAACTAAACTATAATGAGGTCTCTGTTGATCCAGCGATGCACCAAGGCCTGTTCGTTGGTAGATAGCTGCTCACATACTTACGAGTTCGAAGGGTTTGGTTAGTTTTAGTCTCCTAACCAAATGTTCGTTTTCTAGTAGCCGAAAGGATCCCACATTGACTCCAAATTGGTGATCCGATATTAGGTCTCTACTTTATTGGCTTCATTCTTTTCAGGAATAGTCTCTCCATTAGCTTTGAAATGATAGGAAGCAGAGATATCGGACGATCGTTTTGGTAACATGATAACTTCCGCAACTTTCTAGGCAGTAAATCTAGTAACACCAATTCTACCCCCACAACTAATCCAACAACAATTGTAATCCCAAAATTATTGCTTCAATTTTCGATTATAATATCCGATTTGATCGGTTTGATTATATCAGCCAGATGATTAGCAAATTCTTCAAATTTTGATTTGTTATCGCACGTCTGCGTAACTGGAGTTTTTATACTTTTTGCTACAGTAAAGTGCAGCGACCCGTTCATAGTTGGGAAGCAATGGAAGTTCTTCGCCAATGAATACATATGGGTTTTCAATATCGCCGTGAAGAGTTGCTTGGGGTTGCAAATGCAAAGCTTCACCATCATATAAAGTAACTTGTCCAAATTTACTGCGCCTGAAGATATTACTGTCGATTACATGACCACTAATATATCCCATAATAAATTTTTAGTTGGAATCGCTTAAATAAATTATAGTTGTCAAAAAGTACAACGCTCCGACTGTGTTTATAACCAAATGCCTATAACGCAAGACAAACGGTTATAGGCACACAACTAACCTACCAAATGGTTATTACATAATACATAAAGGGTGTTTTTATAGAGTTACACAAATTTAATTATATTTTAATATATATTTTTAATATAAATGAAACAGGCTTTGTTGGATAGAACATTTTATGAGATTGATGTTTAAATATGATTTCAACCATGTCGCCACCATTGTTGGCTCATACATTAATCTAGAACACCAATTTTCAATTGTCTGTGGTTTATCGATGTAGACTAGTGATTATACACAGCCCCAAAGAAAATAATCTCAAGAGGGTAAAACACCCGATCTTGATGACCAATTAATCGGACTATTACGCGAAATTAGTTTTTCATCAAAAGTTTCTTTGAGTAAATCAATTATAAATTTACAGTAACATTGTGATCTTCATCGTTTTTGAAGACAAATGGGCCAATGGCTCCGCCAGCCCATTAAACGCACCAAACAGTAATTTTCTGTGAATGTAATGGTGTTTCGACAAAAGCTTAAGGATTATCCTCACTCCAAATGCGATAATTCAACTTATTTACGTACCCATTCGACCAAAAATGAAGCCCATTAACAGTGGTAGAACAAAATTTTGATTGGAAATTCAACATCAATATCAATTGGTGCTTCAGCACATTCTTTGAATTGGCGGTGCATACTATGGTCGTTCCGCTTTAATTCCTGTACAAGTAAAAATTTAAAAGCTTTTAAATCAAGATTTTCGAAAACGATCTATTTTTTATTCGAACTAGCCACTCTAAAGGACTTCATTCTTTTATGTACCAAAAATAATTCATTCCTACAACTTCAATGAACGCCATAATCAAATAAAATCGATATTTCCAGTTGTGTTATTATAATTCGCTAAAACTGTTGCGTCACGACTAAAACGTACATATATGAATCGCACAATACGAACATTAAGTCTGGTAGCATATTATGCATGATGGGATGGATTTTATGTTTTTGATCACACTGTCATTCAATGACGTCATTAGATCGCAACCGGCCTAGCGAATTATACAACATTCACACCATCATACATCACAACTTCGAATAACAATTCACAAAGAGTTTCAACAACACGGCGGTACAGGCGATTAGGTACGCCATAAAATCGACGAATGCACGACCAGTATGACGAAGAGCATCCCGTTGTTTTGATACAAATTTCCATAATTTGCAGCGTTCTCTGATCTAAGTCTATCATTAATGAAATGTTAAACCAAACTAAACACAAAGCAAGTATCAACTGCTAAATGGGTTGTCCAATAAAGCAGTGATGCCAGCTCAAAGTTGTGAACTTTTAAAAAATATCATTTGCTTACTTCTATAACGACGTGTTTTCCATCCATTGCGTAGGATTTAAACGCTACGATTAAATCCGAATTGCGTTTTGTCAAATGAACTAATGAAGTTATGTTATGATGACAAAGTGCTTATTTGGTTGCAAAACACCAGGAATTTTGGTTAATGTAGCTCAGAATTGATATTAATTTTATCATAGCAGTGAAAATTGTCAAGTTCATTCACTTTACCAAAAACTAAAAATTCAGAAATTAAGGCTTAAACTTAAAAATTGATATATCCTTAAAGTGCTTAAATTAACTTGTGGTTGCAAAACATATTCCAGTAAAATTTACAAATTTACAGCGTCTGTCAGTTATTTGATATAAACACAAAAGATCCAAGCTACTACAACGAGCTTACATTTCATTATCTACAACAATTTCGATTCTAATAATGGGATTACACTTATAGTGTTTTAAATTTAACATTCATGAAAATCGGTACTCTCCTAAACGATACGACCAGCAATTCCTCGCTAGACGACAGAAGACTTCTTTCATTTAACATTCGAATATGTACAGTGAGAGCAATTAAAATTTGCATGATTTCATTTATTTTTCTAACCAGAACAACAACCAAAAATAAATTAAAACTTGTTTTAAGTTTGTCGTCTTATAATTAATTTTTGTTTTTCGTATTTATAAGATAAAATCAAAAAAAAAAAATTAGCAACAACAACAGCAATAAACATGAAAATTGCATTTCATTATTGTATTATGTATATAACGACAGAATTTTCTTATTCGTTATTTTTGCACAAAAAGCTAAAAATGTGTTAAATTATTAAAAAGTTTTTGTTTTTAAATATAAGTTGAGCTTTTTTTATTTTATTTCGTTTAAAATAAAAAAAAATTTGCATAATTTATATTTGCTGGGGTATGTGTGCTATATAATATGTATACGTTGTTGTGTTTAGGATGGATGTTGTTCATGTGGTGTGATGATGAAAAACTAAACTTTATACAAAAACAACAAAAAAAAAAAGTTTTATTGTGTTGTTGTTGTTGTATGTTATTGTTTTAATAAATTATTACATGAAGAGAAATAAGTGTTTTATGGTGTTAAGAAATGCTATTAATCAATTTTGTGTTGCTTATACTTCTGTATTTAAGTTTGCCTGTTTATTCGGTACTGTACTTGCTACATATATGTGTGTACCACATAATGAGACAATGTTACTGATTTAAGTCTTTAGATAAAATGTTATATATATGTTTAATGGGTAATAAAAATTCTTGGTTGTTATTATTATCTTCGTTGTTGTTGCTGCGAGATCCGATTTTTTGTTGTGCTGCGCAGCGCTGTCCCAGATTGATTGATCATTTTATGTGTAGCTTGCGACATGAAAAATTAATTTATGTGGCAAAAAAAGCATAACAGTTAAAATTATCTTGTGCATTTTACCTGGATGGATGTGTGCTTGATAAAAAATGATTTAATTAGACCAAAAGTTTATTTTTTCGCTACTTTAGATAGACGTATAGCTTTATACAATGTGTGATGTATTAAAAAATTTGTAATGCTGACATTCATTACAAAGTTAGCATAGACATTGTTTTAATTCGCACCAAAGTGGTTCTGGTGTAGATATAATTTCATCTGAGATCAAGTTTCATAGTTATAAAATAGTTATAAAATAGAAAAGAATGATTTATGCAACGAAAATTGCTAATATTAATAATAATTATATTTTAAATAATTATAAAAAAGGTCAATTGATGATATATACAAATAACCAAAAATTACATGACTATGAATTTATTAAAAAATCCAAATTGAACAAAAAAACTACAACAAAATGCTGTAACAAGGATTATCCTTTCTCGTCGATAGTATTGTTGTTGTTTATTTGGAATTATTATTGGAAAATAAATGCTTATAATTGGAAAAACAAAATGTGGAGTGAAATTGAATTTTAAATATATATATTGCTATATTATATGTTTATATATGAACATATAAAAAAATATGGATTATTTCGCCGGATTATATGTAGAAATGGTTTTAATTTCAATTTGAATTTTATGGTTCCCATATAAACATGATATATATATATATATATATATATATATATATATATATATATATATATATATATATACATATGTATATATATATCTATATATATATATATATATATATATATATATATATATATATATATATATATATATATATATATATAATATGATATAATAATAAATGCTGTATGTAAGTACATCCGAATAAATCGTTTTTGTATGTATATTTTGATTAGTACTTGTTTATGGGATTTTAAATGTTATTGGTGCCTTTGTAGCCGTATTTAAGTACAGGAATTATGTTTTTAAAGGTAATTCCGAAATCAATCAAAGCGATTTCGTACTAATGATCCGTGTTTTGTGGCATTTGTTTGAAGGTTATGATCTGTTAATATATCATATCTTGCACGCAAATGCCAAAAATGACTCACCAAATCGGTGCCTTTGATCACCTTTACAATATTATTTTAATAGAAATGTACCCTTTAGAGAGTCAGCCATTTTGATATACCCTACCATTCTCGATTAATCTAAATAAGTTCTTAAAAAAGCGTGTGATGACAATGAAAGTTTTCTAATTGATTGATCAGCGTATTGTACCAACCCTTTTAGAAAGATCCTTTTAAAAGCTGAAACTATACACCCATTTTATATAATAGAAAAACCGCATCATGGAAATTCAGAGTGTACATCATGGTAATTCAGGCTGTATGTATTATGTTTCAGGTTAATTTTATTTGGTTGAATTTTTGGTAAAGAAGGAATTTATCACATGGCATTTGACAGTTGTGTTGGAATTATTTCAGCATTTTACTATCAATATAAACAACTAAGCACATTCAAACTTGGCTGGTTTAGTATACATACTACCGGGTCAGTTGAAGTACTTTATTGTATAAGTAGCACTGTCACAGGTAGTCACTTAATCAACATCATATTTCACTGACAATGCCAATAAAAGTTTTAATAGTCATGCTCTAGAAAAATAAATGAAGTATTGAAAAATGTCTATTGAGTTCTTAATTACCAAAAAGTCATTGTGTTAAAGATTTATTGAGGAATAATTAAAGCACACCAAAATAACCCATCATTAAAAAGCAGCACTTTAGAAAGAACCTATTTGGAGTCGAGAACAACGAGTCTCACAAAAGAAATTACACTCAACAATGATATTGCTTAAATGACCCACAACTAATAGCTCCACATCTCGTGGTAAATCCCTCATGGCCAAAAAATACCTTATTACCACCAAAAAAACCGTAAATTCAAGTATATAAAAAAACTTTAAAGCGAAAACTATCAAAAAACGTGGGAGGCTCTAATACAAAAAATTTACAGACATCAAAACCAATCAAGTGCACCACCCAAAGCTAATCAAACCAACCATACACAATCTTAGAGTTCCCAAAATTCATACCAAAAAACCTAGAACCAACCCATCTGCATCCCATCCGCATCACCTTATACAAATAAACATACAAAACCAATAGCGTAAACCACCATTCATATGTACGAGGCGACTGCGTGCTTACTTGGCAGTAGATATGTACAGCTTAACAAAGTATAATGCGATCAAACAACCACCATGTTTAGCAAACAAAGAGAAAACTTATTTATCAATTGTCAACGTGTCTTGAACAATTGTCAGCTTGCCTGTTGTGGCAAATGAAAGTATTCTGGTAAAAAAGTTATAAGCGAAAACAACTTCACGAAGTCGATAGCAATGACTTATCCGCTAGAAAATAGCAGCATGTTTCTTTGATCACTAAGACCTGATACAAAGTTTGTAGATGATCTTCATTTTGCTAATTCGAAATCTATGATACAGATGCGTTACACTATGTGAACGAAAATTGTTTTCTTGGAGAAATGGCGTCAAAAAGTAAAAGACAATTTTAAACAAGTCCTTTCTATTGGACTGAAAACTTACTTCCGCAAGCGGGAGAAAAGTAATAATTTCTTATGTTTGTATATAGGGGCGAATAGAAAGAGGATTTTTCATTGTTAGTATAAGATCGGCCATAAGACTCATTTATGGTATATACTCTCCCTGTTGGAGTGCATTAGTTGTGGACTGTCCATAACAGTCTATTATATGTTGTCATGAAGACGTAAGGTAACACATATATAAGAGGGAACTGCAAAACAGTTGAAAATGCTTTGACCGTAGAACATAATAGAGACTAACCTGTTACCCGGTGATCGTGCCAATTAAGAAGTACCAAGACATGAAAATAGTGTCAAATGCGCAAACAATACTTGGATATGTTGAAAATAGTTGAACTACGACGTGCCTATAGTGATACTAAACCGAATTGTAAGCGAGTCATTGACGAAGCAAATCGATATGATCCCTTCCACTGGTGTTGTACCTGGCTAGTAGTAAATTTCATCTTTCTTCATATAACAGCATAAGAAGGCATATCAACAACTTGGAAACCCACGGGTTATGAAACGGGTTATGAGAAAACATTCTTTGCAAATTGCCATACGATCCATAGACTCTACAATACTAGTTGTGTTCTCTCTAGTATAGGGAACACAACTAGTATTGATTAAGAGGGATTATTGTCGGAACGATAGATTAACAAAAACAGACTTTATATAGAATTATAGATATTAGACATTTCAAAACAGTGAGCAAGCTTACTGAGATGTGGAGGGAGTATAGAACAGCATAAAATTATAATTCAAAGAAAGGGTTCCAACATCTTCATTTTATATGTTGATCTTAAGTTTTGTTCATTTCGACTACCTACGTATTTTTTCTTATTTTCAGTTCCTCTCCAGACGCAAACCAACTCGAAATGGCGTTCAGATAAGTAGAAGTTTATCAATGACACTTTGTGGTGGCATCTTGAGTAGGATAAAAATTTCGACAAATAATGTTTGGGACACATGATGTCACCAGAGCTTGGACATGAACAGAAAAATCGTTAATAATGCAATGAATCAGACTAAAAAACTCATCGGGCGGTTTTATCTCACTGCTGCGATTTTAATTATTTGTATGTAAACTGTGTAAAAAAAATTAATAAATCAAAAGTTCGCCAAGCTTCCAAAATATATACGATTCTGTATATATAGAGAAGTTTGTGTATAGGTATATGTTATGTGTTACAATTGTGCCCACGGTAGTCAAGTACGTATAGCAAACCCATCTTCATAATTCATTTCCTTGTAACCCGTTTTCTATAAAAAGCTTCGAAATATTTTTCCGTGTTTTAAAGTAATTTCTCTACATTTGTGGAATATTCCTCTAAGCTTTTTAATTTTTTGCTGTTAAATTATGACAACACCAGAGACATGGTTTATTTTACGTTTTTTTTTGGCGTTGAACCAAAAAATATGAGAAAATTTGTTAGAGGGAAATGAAAAGGAAAAAAGCTGGAAAATTTATTTATTTTTCTTGTGTTTTGTAATTGTAACGGTTTTATTGGTGTGTTTAATTTTTTTGTTCGATGCTTTTTGCTGTGTAAACAGAAGACCCAGTGAAAAACAAAACAGTATAAAGTTATGATTTTGCGAAACTGCAATAAGTTTTTGTTTTGTTTTTGTCAACATTTTTCTTCCTACCCAAAACCCTCTTACCATCGAGATAAAAGTGTTTTGTTATTTTTGGATCGTACAATCTCTTTTTGATTTTATGTTTTTATACAAAACATCGTACTATAGTTTTAAGTTATTGTTGGAAAGCACTTTGTAAGTTTTATTATTTATAACATACGCATTTCGGTTGCAGACATTACTTATCATTAAGATATAAATTAAACGAGAGTTTAAATGGATTTTGTTTGAGTAAAGGTTAGAAAAACATAGAGTATATAGTTATGAATTTAGTTAACTTGAGTAATGAATTTAAGACGGGTAGGATGCAAAAGGATTTTTCCACCATCCTATAATTATCGATAGTGTGAACGTTCACCTTTCTGAATGCCGAATTCATGGGACGACCCACCTTGCATGTCCAAAAAAGGCATAGAGCGAAAGTTTAATTAAATAGGACCTATAAAATCTTACGGTGTGGCTGTAGTAATGGTTTAAATTAAGACGTAAATAAACAAACCGCAAAGGCGGGCTTTATAAATTATATTAAGGTTATATTATCTAGGTGAGCTTTACAAATGGTAATGGGAAGGTATATATTGTTCAATATATTGTTCAATATATTGTTTACACTTAGTTCATTTTTTTTATGTCCACCGTCACTCAGGCTTAATTTTTCCATTGTGATATGCGACTATAGGTCCTATTTACGTGGATCCATTTGCACATTGCATAGCTCCATGCCAGCCTTTATAGTTCTGACATGGAAAATTAATCGATTAATGAATTCTAAACTCAACAGGGGGTCACAGATGTGTTCATTCTCACATTTTGTAAAAGTTAGTCGAAAGTTTCTAGCCGAAGAAATAAAAAAATCGATAATGTAGATAGTGTCTTTTCTATTCCAGCCACGAGTTAAAAATTTTATATTTTTTGATTAATTTCCAACTAAAAACTTTTCTAGCCAAAAAAATTAATGCTTCGAAAAATTACCAAATTAACGGAAAAACACTTACCTACATCAAAAATAATTAAAATACTCATATGTAATAATGTATAAATTCAGAAATCTCTATAAAATCGACCTGTAAAATGTTATGGTAAATGATAGAAGTGTATTTTAAGCGGTTAGCCAATGGTTATCACTGGAAAAAAATTTGGGTTAAGTTTCATGTCAGTGTGAAAAAATTCGATTCATTGAACCCGTAGTGCAAACTTGTAAAATCTCTTTATATGAAGGAACACAATTAAACTGAAAATGTGTGGTCTACAATTAAAATACAAAATGCGTAAAATTGGGCATAACTTAGTATTCGCTTTACTCCCAAACGGCAATAAAAACACTGGCTGAGTTACTTTCTTCGAGCCTATCTAAAATAAATTGTATAGGTTTTATCATCCTGAAAATTTCAGTCTGGTCACAACTTAAAAAATGGGCCATTATTTCGAACATTTATTGGGCGAGTTGAAAAGAAGGGTTCGAGCCAAAGATGTTGATCTAACGAGTCTTCAGGAGCTGCACCAGACGGTTGTAGAGGAAGAGGATGCGAAAACTTCTAAAAAAAACATTTCGGGATTTGACGGCGCAAAATCTTAACTTCATTCAAATAATACATATGTTACTGAGCCAAATAGAAGATTATTTTAAAAGATTTTGATTCTTTTAAAATAATTATCGTTTGAATTAAAGTTGTTGATAAGTATCACAAAATTAAAGTCATGCTCCTCAGTTCAGTTAGTTCAACTATCAGTGTAGCTGAACTTAACAAACTCATTTGTATACAATTTATAAAACTCGTACTTTTCACGGATACTATATAATTGATAGCACTGTGCTGTGGCGTTCACAAATACGACGAATAGTCACATCACAATAGTGAAGTAAAAACAAAAAAATAATCTTAAAAAGACTTCGATTTAATTTCTGTAATTCTCTAGAACTGTTGCAACATAGCCTCACACCATATAAAGAAACGAAAATGCAACAAACAAACATCAAGTCCGGTCGCATATGCCTGATGAGATGGATTTGGTATTTTCGATCACACAACGAATCAATATATCGTCATCAGATCGAAACCGACCTAGCGAAAGAACATTACAGATCACATACAAGATGCTATACATTTCATAAGACTAACATCTTCATCGGCTGATTGATTCAGCCCGTAGCTGTCATTTAAGCCACTCTGCTGTGGAGTTCTGGTTTAACTCCCATTATATTAGCGGTCACAATTACAGCATTAACGTTATTCTACAGCATCATGTTTGTTTCAAACACTAATTAATACTCCTTTCTGATTGACTTTTAAATTTTCAAAATTTTATAATACAGAATTATTTTCTGTTATACAATTAACACTTTAAGCGAGTAATTTGCGAAGCAAATTTATGTATTGGTGTTGCACCTGGCTTGCAGTTGGTTCCATCGGTATTCCATAAAAGCTTTAGAAGGCATATCACCGATTTAGAAACTCAGACTGTTGCAACATAGCCTCACACCATATAAAGAAACGAAAATGCAACAAACAAACATCAAGTCCGGTCGCATATGCCTGATGAGATGGATTTGGTATTTTCGATCACACAACGAATCAATATATCGTCATCAGATCGAAACCGACCTAGCGAAAGAACATTACAGATCACATACAAGATGCTATACATTTCATAAGACTAACATCTTCATCGGCTGATTGATTCAGCCCGTAGCTGTCATTTAAGCCACTCTGCTGTGGAGTTCTGGTTTAACTCCCATTATATTAGCGGTCACAATTACAGCATTAACGTTATTCTACAGCATCATGTTTGTTTCAAACACTAATTAATACTCCTTTCTGATTGACTTTTACATTATACAAGTCCGTTGTAGAGCTGACTTAAAATTTTCAAAATTTTATAATACAGAATTATTTTCTGTTATACAATTAACACTTTAAGCGAGTAATTTGCGAAGCAAATTTATGTATTGGTGTTGCACCTGGCTTGCAGTTGGTTCCATCGGTATTCCATAAAAGCTTTAGAAGGCATATCACCGATTTAGAAACTCAGACTACTGAACCTGAAACTATTCCTAATATTGCACTAAAGATAGCCGTACGAGCTATACACTACGAGTTTAGAGGAGACAACAAGTAAGAGGTTATTTTCGGAACGATGGATTAGGCAGCATTTAGTTATATCACCAAAAAGACTTAAGGTCTCTTAGAGAGCCATTTCAAAGTTGTGATAAGCCCAGTAAACCTCAATTGGAAAGGTGGAGACAACAGGATACAGTTGTAATTCAAAGAGAGGTTTGAACATTCTTTTTATATGTATTAACATATTAGAGTTTTGTTTACTTTGACTACGTATTTTTGTAAACAGTTCCTCCCAAGACGCGTACCATTTCATTAATTAATTATTGCTTGTGTGTTGTTGCTTGTATGTGGGATAAATTTATCAACAAATAGTGTTTAATGTTTGAGTCACATCGTGTCACCAGAGCTTGGAGATAAACATAAAATCATTAATTATGCAATGAATGAGACTCCAAAACTCTTCGGGCGGTTTATTCACGCTGTTGGGATTTTAATTATTTTGATGTAAAATGTGTAGAAAAAATTACTCCCAAAATATATGTTCTAGCGTTATAATTCTTTAATGTAAACAAGCAAATGTCACTCAAGTCAAATCAGGAATTTTAACACCATTGTCAGTGATAAGATCAAAATTTTAAAATTATTAGGCCCGACAAACAACAATTTGCAACCAAAACAGACTCTATGGTTTCGAGACCATAAAACGTCGGTTGAATTATTTTAGTATAGAACAAAATATATACACGACATCTACCCGATGTGTAACAACAACATCTCGATTTGTGCTGAAGATAGAATTTTCACACAAACTCTCGGATTTTACGAAAATAATAAAAAAAAAATATCAATGATTCGAAGAAATATCAATGATTCGAAGCCCTAAATTTATGGTTTCAGGACTGTAAAACGCCGGTTAAATAAGAAACCGGAGAAATAAAAACGAAATAACACGTAACGATTTCATACAGAAGTATCGTGTGCACCGAAGAAAATTAGATACGAATGAATCAACACCTTCATTGTGGTTATAGGTGATATTTTAAATTAAATTAAAAATAAATGTCAATCGATTACGCATACGACTTTCGCAGGTAAGAATGTTATAACTTATGTTAATATAATTTGTGTTTGTTTTTATCTCTTGTTCAAGATTAAAACGTTTTTATAATTTTCATATTTTGGTTTGAAAACAGGTATTTAGTTAGAGGTTCTACAAAAACAAGCCTATATTAAAAAATTTTTGCAGGTGGTGGTAATGAATGAAAAACCAAAAAAGAACCAATCGATAATCATTAAGAATACCGCCTTCATACTACCTAAACTACCAATTAATACTGTAGATCAACTAACCACCTTAAACTCAAAATTAACTTCCCAAAGTTATATGGATCAAATGGTATGTATTAGTAATACGAGATTATTCATAAATCGAAACGTTGAATACTCGATTCGTTTGTTTCAGACTCTTCAATTATATAAGTTGACTGCTGAAAAACCAAACAAGACTGTTTGGAATACCCTTGCGCCAGTGCTATATTACGAGGTATTCATGGTCTGGACAGAATTTTTTCTCGAAAGGTAAACAATTAGATTCTTATTTTTACTATACAATAAATATTGTATAATAAAAATTCGGATTAATTTTTGCGGTTTACAAGATCATCATACCAAGTCCAACATTATTATGACCATCCACACGATCTGAGAGATGTCTCATTATGTCATGACATATAAAATAAAATGTTGATGTGTTCCAAAAAGTGTGCTTGGACTGTGACCTACTAAACACAACTAGTGATTGGTTGGTGTTTTAATGTGCAGGCTGATTTTGCATACGTACAATCTAGCAAATTCCATATGTATAAATATTTTATAATTTTTTTTTTAACCAACTGCCCATTGTCATTATGAATGAGCTAATAAGCTCAAAATGAGATGTGTAGTTGACAAAATTATTGTACATAAATAATATAAATAACTAAATATAAATAAATAAAATTAATTTCCACTTTTTTTTTCTTTTTGATTATAGACATTAATAAACTGGTATTGCAGAGTACATAAATATCATTGAACTTTTACAAAGCGTTCACAATTATTTTAAACCATCTAATGCGGTTCCTACCGAAAAAATAAAATTAAGCGTAGTTTTTAAAACGAAGCAACTTTCGCTACAATCGTAACAAATATAAGTAACTTAAAAGGTGCATCTTTTCGGGCAATGTTTCGAGGTTGTGGTTGTTATTTCAGGACTTCATCTAAAGTTATCCTAAGCAATAACATTCAAACTAGGTTCAATTAATGATGTTTTTCATTAATTGAACCTAGTTTACTCTCGAAACATTCTCCAGCAAAAACGTAACTAATTAAACATGTTAAGTTCCTTTGAAAAGTCTGAAATTTTATAAATAACGATATTATATTATTTTTAAATATGTTTTAAGTTTTATTTTATAAAATGAATTTGTTTTTATACAATAAGTGAAATAAAATTATTTAAATATTAGATAGTTTTTTGTTATGCATAGAAGTCAATAATTCGATTCGAATAGCAGTGTCAGAAAAAAGTGTTTTATTTCGGAAAATACCCATGGCAATTAACCGACCAAACGTTTGGTTCATTTAAACGCGACGGGCAAACGGAACTCCTTTATTGTAGATTAAGTTGGTTTAAGAGTCCATGAAAAGTCGGTTAAAAACTAGAAAACCTTTAAGTTAACAGTCGGTTAGTTTACAATACTAAAAAAGGTTTCTTTTCCAAAAAAGCAAGTTTCATTTACGAGACCAACGAACCGTTAAATACGTCTTAGTAAGAAGAAGGACCGCCCAAGGTGTTACATAATCCGGTTATTTAGTTGTACATAGATATATGAAAGTCTGTGAAAGACCTGATCGGTCCCTCAGTCACACATAGGTTATTTTTCAGTGCTAAATTTAAAATTTGTTTGTCGGATTAGGACTTGTGATTTGCCAGGTTAGCCTTTTAGAAATTTTTGATAATTCTGACAAATGATCTAAGCGTTTAATTACTACATCTGCTTTTTAACTTTTATTTTTGTCTAAATTTTACTTCGAAGCTTAACTAACCAGCTGATATGCGCATTGCCTCGTTCGAATCGCATTACCACTCTTGAAAAGGAATGTACCATACATATATTTTTTAGCAGTTCTCTCGATTTGTCATGTAAAACAAATTGATTTTCTACAACGAACAACGTTTAAAGAGTTGAATTCATACTCAAATGGTCTTATATCATAAAGGTTACAGTCTTTTTTGAATATGATATATCAATCTTATGTCGATATTCGTTGACATCGATGTTTTGGTATAATAAAAGAAATTGTGATTATTTGGTTTTAATCTCTGGAATCGGTATGATCCCGAAACACTCGAAGTTCACTCATATATTTTTATCATTTTCTATTATACAAACTAAGAAGATTGGTCAGTATTAACACAAAGCAAACTCCATCACAGCGTTTAATTTTACTATAATGTAGAACGATTGGGTAATTTTTAAATACAACAGGTCAATGTTTATTGCTGCGTAAATAAATAGTAATAAGAAGATGGGATCATGCATTGTCTCTTCTTGTTATCAGAAGAAGTTTAAAACATGATAGATATCGTTTTGGTAGATATATTCACAATCATGCCTTATTTAAGTAAATCTCTACAATACTATATTCATCAGAGATTTAAAATAAAATTTTGTTATCTATTGAGAAAGGTCCTTTTTGTTGTGTTTCCCTCTCATTCGCTATATTTAAATTTAATCGATTATAAATAAAAGTTCATTAAACGGTTAACAGCCGGCAATCATAAAAACCATTTATGCTAATTGCTAAAATGTGCTGACATTGAAAATATTAAACAGTCGCGCATATAGACAATATTTTTCCAAACTAAGAATGTATATGTATATATTTCAACGAGTATACACAGTACAAACAACTTGTCGTCCTCCAAGTTTTCTTTAATTTTACGATGGCATTAAATATAATTTATCATTATCGTAAAATCAAAATCCTTCAACAATTAAAAAATTAATCGTAACATAATATCGTAACTAAATATATAGCCTAGCATCATGATGGTGCTTTCTGGCACTAAAATTAACCCTCAACATTAACTAATTTGTTGTACCCAAGTAGATACAAATATATATACAAAACAGTGATAACGACGATGTGAAATACAGTTAAATGGAAAAACCCTAATGTTTTCCAGCGCGCGAATCATCCACAATCAATCGATTCAACATAAACTTTAAACGATGTCAAATTAACGCAATAAAAATTAAAACAACAACAACAATCGTTTAGCTGAGCAATTTTTTTTCGTGGTCCTTGTTTTATAGTGTTGTCATATTATGCCCGTCCTTCATTAATTTTTCTCAACTTTATTTACTATGAAAATATTTTTCTCGCCCGCTTTACTCATTATGTTATGTGTGTGTGTGTGTTCTGGTATATACACATATTGATGTACACATATACATAGTTATTTCATTTTTATCATTTTTGCCATTTTTTTCATGAAAATTTTTTTTCCGTATTTTAATAGCATTTTGATAGCCATCGTAAATCATATTACATCAAAACAACAACAAACCAATTTAGCAAAACCACCCGCAATGCCATTCCCCGCCATCAACCAATAAAGCTTAGCATAAAAAAAAATAAATAAATTATAATCGTTAAAATAGCAAAAACGGAAGAAGGAATTTTCTTTTCAGTGGTATATGTTGTGAGTATATTTATGTGAAAACCTAAAGCGCACATTGAGTTTGTGGGGGTGGTGGAAATCACATTTTAAAGCGAATTTCTTTATTTTTAACTCGTTAATTACTTTTATATACATATTTGTTGGTTTGAAGACTGTGGCGCTTGTAAAACGACGAATGAAGAGAGCGTACGTTTGTGCAAAAAATTGTTAACGCGATATCATCTTATCGTCAAAATGTAAATAAGCAGTTTTGTCTTCAGTCAAGTTTTTTAATTTAATGTTTTATAACCAAAAATGGAATTCATAAAAATTTTGGTCGCATAAATCGCGTCAAGATGGTTTGATTCGATTAAAAATGTATGTATATATAAAATTGAAATGGACTGAATAATTTTATAATGTTGATTCGATTAGAACGATAAATATTCAGTCTGTTGTTAGCTATACGACACAATGTTGATCAAAACGAGATTAAATATTACAGGCAGTATACGGATCCTGCATCGGATATCTCCAGTCTTTTGAAGTGATCCAAAAATTGACCCAATTTTGGGCTTCTTCGCCACGTTAGTAAAAAGTGTTTAGAAGATAGTGCTCGGCCAGGCCATGAGTTATTGACCGGACCAAGTGGTAGTAGGAAGAAACACTGTCTAATGAATACATCAAGATGATGTTAGATGTTGAATTAAAGCGCCTGTATAGTTTCCTTCGCCACTGCAACTGGTGGTCGTGCATTATCATGCTGAAAAATTACTTTGTCATTCTTTGGCACTGGCACTTCGTCATGTCTTTGGCACTGGCACTTTGTCATGTCTTTAGCACTTAAGTTTCAAACAAATATCTTGAGAATGACACATACATGAGAAGGGATGATGCTTAAGCATGAATGTAGTTCTAGCTATGGTCAGAAGTACTCTCAAAATTTATTTGCCCCCAAATATATGATTTATTTGTTAAGAAATCTTTTAGATCAGGAGAAAAACCAACTAATATACCTCTTGGTTTATTCTGGGTAGTTCGTTAGTTGAACTGATTTTAAACCATTTTTATCACCGTAAGCGATTAATGAATTATACTCCAAAAATTATATAATAACAAAAACAATGATACAGTTTATAATATAAAAAGTATTTTTTCTAAATAACAAAATTTGTTGTTAAATCCGTAATAAAAATTGTGACTATGCAAAAAACAAACATAAAATTATTTTGATAAAAAAGATGATCAAAATTACAATGTTAAGTGATAAAAATTATCACTTTTTAATTAAAATTAAAAAGTGATAATTGTCAAATGTATAATTTTTGTTAAACTATAACAAAGTTTTTAAATTTATTATCTATAAAAATATCTAATTTTTTACATACTGTTACGACTCTCACGGTTTGTATCCAAATGTTTGAAGATTCCGATGTGGATCAAAATTAAAACTAAAAGACTTAAGTCACACTTATCACTTTCTTTATTTCACACACGAAATCGTGAAAGATAAACCATTTGCAATTTGTGGGGGCTAAAACACTAATTGTCACTTTTGAACACTTGAATGGTTAAAATAAAACTTGCCTAATATGGCGATTTATTAAGCACTGCTTTAATAATATACACACAAACAAATTGGGATTCTCTCAATCTTTCCATTCAAACTCGAGTATTTATCTGTTTCTTCATTTGATTTTCACTTCACCGGTGTGAAGTTGTTAACGTTAACGATAAAATGTAGCTACACAAAATAACAATCTATTTTGTTAGCTACACAAAGTAAATGTAGCTACACAACTTAACAATTTGGAACCGCGAGCTGTTACACATACTGTTAAAGGTAATTTGTAATTTATGTTTGAAGTATAACAGAAAATACCATAACAACAACAGCTGATTTTATCCCACAGTGTATAGTTAGACTTGTAGCAACGCACAACTCCTTTAGTCGGTAGTAGAATTGGTATAGTAGAAAGAGTTATTATTAGATACTATAGATAAACCCATTTCGGTTAATACATAGAAATTTCCATTTTCGATCGGTTTATATTGCAGTATCATTAGTCGATAAGCATTAGTGTAGACGCCACCAAACTAACCAAATCACATCCGCATAGTGGGAGATAATAAGTGAATTTGATTGGTAAATCATTGCGGTAAACAATTGTGACTGTGATATTAAACGAAGCAGGAGACACGCTGTCAATTCTGGTCGTATTTGCTTACCAAGGTAGAGTATACGAAAGTGAAATTAGTCGTTTCAAATTTGTATTATAACTTTGCTATTTTCTTAGGGCGATACCATTTTAGAAAAGGGTGAAAAGTCGAGAAATTGTGGCATATATAGACTTGTTTCTTGGTACGCTAAATTTCATCTTACTAATTGATTTAATACATTACAACTTATACGATTAAAACTTCGAGAAAAATCCATTACATTGGAAAAAACAAGAAAGCGTAACCCAAAATGTGAAAAATGGAACATGGGGTCAATTTTGCCAAATATAAAAAAATATATATATAACTAATTAAAACACAACATTAAAATTTACAATCATATATTTATATTTAAATTACAAACAATTACCATATGTAGATTATCAACGCCATTATTTAAGTTATTCTTATAAAAAAACAAATATATACATACATATATAAAGCTTTAACCTAATACGGGCCATGGTTCCAAAACTTTGCTAGATTAATTTACGAATATTGTATTTTTGGTTATCTATACATTTGTTATTTATTTGCATGTATATATAATATTAATTACTTAAGCCTTTTATGTATTTAATTTAATATTTATTATAATTTATATATATAAATATATATATATATATATATATATATATATATATATATATATATATATATATATATATATATATATATATATATATATATATATATATATATATATATGTATATATATTTATATATATATATATATATATATATATATATATATATATATATATATATATATATATATATATATATATGTATATATATATATATATATATATATATATATATATATATATATATATATATATATATGTATATATATATATATATATATATATATATATATATATATATGTATATATATATATATATATATATATATATATATATATACACGGAAAAAAAAATGAATAAGAATTTATCTCATATTTATCATAAAACAAATATAATAACTTCTCATATAAAATATAAGACCAGTTCATAAATTATTATAAATTTTATGGTATAAATTACAACATGTAATAAATTCAATAACAATTGATATTAATTTCATCACAGTAAAATTAATATAAGAAGTCTCTTGTATTTAACAATCTTTGTTATTCTAAGTTTAACTCATCTAATAAACCACTAAAAAACCTATGATAAAATTTTAATTCAAATTTCAATGCAATATATTATAGTATTTTTTCATATTGTATAATACAAACTTTCTTAAACTAAGTAGACAGTTTCAAACAAATGAGTTGAGTGTTGCTTCACATTTGTATCATATTACCTTCGATTTTCATGGAACGAGCATTGTGTATGATTATTTTTCACGTTTAAGTGTTGTGAATTTAAAATGAGTGATAACGAGTTTCTAAAAAAACAGCTGGATAAATTAGGAGTTTCCGAGTATTTGGAAAATTTTATTGGTGAGTATATTTTGATAATTAAAAGTGTGCTTTCTTATACGAAATTCGATATAAGTTTTAGTTGTAACAATGTGGTTGTGTGTTTTATTAGTAGTTCGACTTAATTGTTTTAATTACCATAATGGCTCTTAACACGTGATGTCGTTGTAAGATGTTATTTCTACATTTAAAAAAGGTAATTCTTTCCTATAAATAAATTTATGAAGGTAAATAGTTTATGGACAAGGGTTGTATGGAAACGAACAAATAATATTAAGCAACCACAACGCGTGTTAAAAGCTACATCGAATGCAGTTTCACATAACTTTGAAAATGTATATTATAAAAAATTTTTGAATATGTATATTGTATTTTGCTAATTGAAAAATAAAAATTAATTTAAAGTTTAAATAATGTAAAGTTTAAATTATGTGCATTCAATTTTTTACCAAATTGAATGACTCAAATATTTTATACTTATGTAATTTAATTATTTTAAAATTATACAACTAAACTAGCGGAGGATTTCAATGAAGAAAGTTTCAGTAATTTACATTACAACAGATTAACTACAATTATACTTAAAGCGGGACCCAGAAATTTGTTTTGGGATAAATATTTAAAACTCTATAAACGAGAGGTTAGAATAATCATTAAACAAATTTATTAATATAAAATTTTTAATATAATATATATATATATATATATATATATATATATATATATATATATAAACATGTGCTTATATAATATATTATAAAATTCAAAAATTAAAAACTACTTTAGAGTAACTTGGAAGCATCTACTCTCTCCTGTACCACCGGATTCTGGAACATCATCAAGTTCAACTTTATATACTACCACCATACCTTTATCATTTGAAACAGATATAGGAAACATATATTATTCGGTATTAAACATTTTAATTAATATGTGTATGCGTTGATTAACATTAAAATATTTTACAGACGATTCCATCAACTTTATCTTGGAAATTAGAAGATATACTAAAGTTTACCAATGGACTGATAGTCAAACAATTTTACCAAAAATATCGATATTTAGACAAAGCTCAACGTAACACTCTGGTCAGTTTAATCATCAGCAAAGAACTTGTTAACAATCATTCTATTTCATGCGAGCGGTTTAAATCAATAACAGAAGAAATAATAAATTTATTTCCTTCTGAAATCAAGGAAATATATTACGTTCCCTACAATAAATACACCAAAAAGTTAGCTTCAGGCAAATTATACGCAGTGTATAGTTACCTAAAAAAAAAGTTGTCATTAACAGCTCCTTCAAACCCTGAACCAAGTTCATCCAACTCAAATGAACCAGAAAGAATCTAATTTTTAAAGTCATAGACTGAACCGGTAGATTCAGTATTTATGTATTGGAAGAAATCCAGTACATAAAGAAATAAGTTATTGCAAGCTAAACTAACAATTAAAGAATATTATGATTTATTTCCAAGCTTAAAAGGACCCAGCGGACATATACTTTTATGTATGGATTTTGACAAGTTGTATCCAGATTCTAAGGACAATTTTGAAAAAATTTAGCCGTCGTTAAATGAAAAAATCAAGAAAATCGGGGTAAACAAGAAATTACCAATAATTATCTCTGAATTAAGTGGCATTGTGTTACTCCCCCATATTTTAAACATATGCTATAGAAGCCCGTATTAAATATTCTGTCAAGGAAATTTCTGATTCATTTTTCATACATTTAGAGGTATATATAATTTATAAATTAAATATATAGATTTTTATTATTCGTATTTATTTTTAGGATACACACAAATTCAATGAAACAATCGAAAATATTAAAGACAACCTTATAGAACGAAATGAAACTTTGCAACCAACAATAGTATTTGTTGGAGATTCGCTAGGTAAAGTATATTATATTTATTTCTTTCTCGATTTTTAACTTATTTATTTCTTTATATAGACAACATGACAGCATCATACATAGTAGAACATCATATAACATCGACCGCGCCATCTCTTGTATCGATATTTGCTTCAAATTAATATTTGCTTTAAACGCAAAATATCCTCAACCATCCCAGTAAATTTGGACTTTTTTACAAACATATGTGTATAAAATTAAAACGGTCCATGATGGAAATTATACCACAGTCAACGATTTCATTGCCCAAATCGGCAGTGGACAATAAAAAAGTATGCGGGGTATGTAAAACTAATCTACCAAATCCTGAATTTTATAGAATTCATGTTAAGCTTTACTTTAAATATGATAATTTTTTTACATGCATTATTAATGTTATTAAAAAAAATGTAATTTTAGTTCATAAATATTATTTCAAAAAATAAAGAATGAATTTAAATAATTTAAAAAGAAGTAATCTAAAAAAATAATTTTATTTATTTATTTTTTATAAGTGAAAACAGTATAAAAATACACGATAAACTGCATCATTTTTCTTCTTTAAGTTGGATAAACTGTGTAAAAATAAAATTGATTGCTTCTGTATTATAATATGAGGTGCTGACAAATATATTAAATCACATTTGTTACTTAAGCAGAGTATATCTTATAAAATATTGTTAGCCAGTGTCATTGTAAAAACAAAACTATAGTAATATTAATTAAAATATATACGACCCTTTAAATTAAAAATTTGAATTTTTGTCATATTTGTATAATACATTTCGGTATTTTTAAAATATATGGTCCTATTTCAAAATATGGCCTATTGTAAAATAATGATATGAATGTTAATCATACATAAAACCTACTTGGTACCATGATATTAGTACTACACGTCATAAAAATTATAGCTCCTATCATTTGGTATAATAATTTGTTTTATCATAGTATTTAACAAAGTTTCCCATATTTGGCCACGGGGGCAAATATTCTCATGTGAATGAGAGCATATGTCCATAAAATTTTAGAATAAATACTAAAGTGTTTTTTCCGTGTATATATATATATATATATATACATATATATATATATATATATATATATATATATATATATATATATATATATATATATATATGTATATATATATATATATATATATATATATATATATATATATATATATATATATATATATATCTTTATATATATATATATATATATATTTATATATATATATTTATATATATATATATATATATATATATATATATATATATATATATATATATATATATATATATATATATATATATATATATATATATATATATATATATATATATATATATATGTATAAAGGGTCCGCCAAATAACATTTTTTTTGAAAATGCTACAAAAAAAACTACTGAATATTTTCTCAAATTTCTTTTTTTATTTAAAAGTACAATCCTTCTGGTTAGTAATGGAAAATAATGGCTGCCTCGGCTGGCCATGCAGTAGCCTACACGATCGGTCCAATTATTAAGCACATTATCGATTGTGTGCAGCTGTATTTCACCAATGGCTTCACGAATATTGTCCTTTAAAGCGTCAATTGTCTCTGGCTTGTCGGCGTAACACTTATCTTTGAGGGCATCCCACAAATAATAGTCCAACGGTGTCAAATCGCAGCTCCGAGGTGGCCACATGCTCTGCGGCTGATAATGCGATCTTCAAAAACAGGGCGCAATACATCGAGGTTAGGCTTTATATATATATATATATATATATATATATATATATATATATATATATATATATATATATATATATATATATATATATATTTATATATATATATATATATATATATATATATATATATATATATATATATATATATATATATATATATATATATATAAATATATATATATATATATATATATATATATATATATATATATATATACAATTTATTTACAAGTAATTTACAATTTTATTTACAAGTAATTGACAATTTTATTTACAACACATTTATATTTTTTTCCTCTTAAAAATAAAATTTAGTTATTTATTCAATTATTTTCATAATTTTCCAGAATTTTCTTACATTTTGTTTGATAACACAAGTCTCTGTCGATTCAGATGAAATAAAAAGGTGTATAAAGTGTTGTTGTAATGTGTTATTAAAAAAATAAATATCTGTGATGTGATAAATTCAAACCACCGAGACTAAAAACTATTTTCCATCAGGTGGAAAAACAATATGGCGAGTAGAATATGAAAGCATGTGGTCGGAACGATTATGTTTACGTAACCAGTTGAGAGTGGAAGGTTGAAGTGTATGACATGTTCAAGGTTAGTGCAAAAATAATAAGTTCTATAGATGTGAAAACCAACTGCAGCATAACTAGCTTATGAAGATTGATGGAAAGATCCGATCCCTTTAGACTGCCACCTAGCCGGCAAAAATGCTACACCATCACTCAAATCTTCATGAGATTCTGCTAACGGTTTACTGTAAAACCAAAAGCTTACGGTAAACCGTTACAAATTCTAAAATCAAATTAAATGCAACATGCGCGATTTCGTTTATACTAGAAAAGGTACTTCGTCCAACACTAACGATAAATTTGGAATGCGAGGAACATGGGATCTTATTAAAATCCCTGTTTTATGCGCCACTTAAGAACATCGAACAATTGAATCAAGCGTCCTTAAAAAATATTAATGCTTGGATCGATTACACAACTTCTATTTGTCCAAAATATCAACAATCAAGAAGCATTAAATATTTCACAAATTATGGTATAGCTGTATTAGATGTGCAACCCTATAATAATATATACAACTCTTCCTTAAGGCATAAATACAATTTCAACAATTGAAAAATTCGAAAACATCTGGCTACTTCATATCATACATTTAAACGAAATCAGCTAACGTGGGAAATACACGATGATTTATCAACTATTTCCATGGAAAGGAATGGAAATATCAGAGTTAATCCGGACATACTGTTATACTCTAATTATTAGTTTATTATTTAATTTTTATAAGTTTAACTTTATATTAATAAATAAAATGAAATATCAAAAAAAAATTATTTGGATAATTAAATATTAAAAACTTCAATTTATTGGTTTGTCCAGGCTATTGTTGGTCCGTTACGTGTCAACAATCTTATTCCATCGGTTTTGATCACGAACCAGTTCTTCATATTGTTGTTAACAGTTAGAAGATGCCAGATCGCTCTCTACGCCCTAACACTAGTGGCTATATAAATACAACTCTGAGATAAGAAAAAAATTGGCTTATGTTTATGTAGTTCTTAAAGATGTTCATATAAATTGTGATCTATACCAGAGGAACCCTACCGTTTTTATTTTTATTTCACATACCAGTTTAGATAAGTGTATTTGCACACTAGTGGCAATATAGAGAAAACTCTGAGATTTGAGTAAACTCGTCGTATGTTAACGTAGTTATTAGTGATTTTCATGTAAATTCTGATCTATACCCGAAAAGCCTAACCCTTTTTATTGTAATGACACGTACCATTTTAGATAGGTGTATGTGCACACTTTCGAAAAATGCTAGTGGCATTATAGAGAAACCTCTGAGATATGAGAAATATAAAGTGATTAGCTACATTTACTTCGTTAATTTGTGTAACTTCACACCAATTTTCAATTATCACGCTTAAATCGAATACCATTAAACGAGGCGTTGAAGAGATAGCGTCTCTCGCCCTCCGTAATAAACACAACACAATCATAAATTTAATTGCATTATCTTCTTGTTGGATGCGAAAACCAGCTCTTAGTTAACTACTACGTATTCTGCGTACTATACTTACACATATCGACCATTGACTACTTTTGACTATTGCTTTGACATATGTAAGCATGTTCGTATACTTTCAATTGTCATACTTATCAATATAATAACGAATTATTATATTTTAACATTATTAATTGTTATAGTTATAATTTTAAGGTTATTTTAATTATTTTTTGTTATTCATTTTAAATAATTTTATTTATTTATAGCTTTAACTTCCATGGACCGCCAAATTTTGACTTTACAACAGTAGAGCGATTATGTACAAATCTTAGCTAAAAAAAATCGATATACTAGCCAATTTGTTTACTAGAAAAACATGTGTCGTAGATTAGACTACTTTCTTTTAGTGTAGTAACGTACGTTGGTTCTTACTTTGCAGTGGTTTCTTTACAAATTACAAGCCAATTTGACGTTTGTCAATCAAGTTGTTTGAAAATAAACTGTTGTTTTGTCTTTTAATAAAGTTTTTGTGATAAAATTAATAAATAATTCATATTAATAAAGTTATTTAGTACACAAGTATAAATATATAATTAAAACACGATATATTTCAAATTCAAATATTTAATCTTTATATTTTTGTTGCTAAAATGTTTAGCTAAAAATTGTACATAATCGCTCTGCAGCTCATTTATGAAATAGGCAACAGGCAGACAGTTAAATTTCTTGAAAAATAACATTTATTTAATTCCAAAATAAATTATAACAAATATAACAAGTATTTATACTATTCAAAAAACATAACTACTTAATAATTAACGAATTAAATTATTTACAAATATGAATCTGTGCGCTATGTGACGCATTTTCTGATGAATGCTGTGCGCCATGAATTGTTAGTTCTTATCGTGTTAACGAGATTGAATTAAAAAGCTAATATTAACACTTCTTTCTAATTAACTTTTATTTTCTCATTTTTTCACTCTCATGCGATTTTATTAATTTTTATAAGGAAAAAATTATACAAACAAATCACTTACTTGCTTTGCCTTTTGATAAACACCAAGCACACAGAATCTTTTATTTTAATTTGATTGAAAACATTGGCAAATATTTGAGGACAAACACCGAACCTTTGTTGTTTACCTAATTAAGGAACAGAGCCAAATCTATGTAATTTTACATTATTGTTTGTCAGATCAGCCGTTTAAGTCAACTATTTCAAAACGACCTGAACATTACATAAAATCATTAAGATATACATCAAAGTCATTCAACTGTAACTGGCGATTATGCTAATCAAAATTAGACTTTTAAATTGGTTTTCTGTTATTGACTTTACAGTCAATGTAACATACTCTAAAAGCAAAATATGTAGGCAATAATATTGGGTGTCATTGAGCGATAGTGAGGTTATAGTGAGATCTAAGTTAACTAATGCTATTATTAAACTCACTTAAATGTTGTAATTCTAGAAGATGGTGTTTATTTCTGTTATATAAATAGCACTGTCTGAAATATATCTTTACCAAAAAGTGAAAATTCACAATATGCGTTTGAAATTAGTAATTATTTTATGAAAAAAATAGAAACTTTAAATGAACTTTTGATTACTTTAGAACTAATTATTTATCTATCAAATTCTAAAAAAAACTATTATATCCTTAAAAAATCATTTTTTATAACGAAGGAGATTTTAGCTTAAGTAATATGAGCTTTCATTCGTATTTTTCTTGCAAAATAATTTAAGCCTAAGGAAACATAAGTTAGTCTTTCAAAATTTAGTTCATTTATTTATATCTCCTTAAATTTGTATTCACTTTTAATATAAAATTATAAAACAATCATAAATTCACGTTTCTCAGTTTTTTAATTTTCAGAGTCAACATCGGATCTATATTCTTCAAAGTTAAACTCCGGCACACTCTCATCATTTAATTGTATGTGGAAGTTATGATTAATTTCATTTATGAGATGAAGTTTGTTCAATAAATCCCGTTTTTTTCTCTGCTTATTAACTGAGGACTTTCGTAACAATTGTTAACATCTGAGATTTTAACCATATTGATCCCATGCCGACAAATGTTTTATACCTTAAACGGTTCATCTTCCTTTAAAGATGTTTTGTATTGAATTTTGCCAAATTGTATACCGCAACCATTTGCTATCACTCCATTTAAATTTTTTTCCTTCCAGATTACTTGCCCTCCACATAAAATTTATTTCTGCTGTCTTTCCAATATCAAAAAAACATGTATTGTTCGATCTGAATAACTTCAAATTCTTTCTTGGTACCAGCTGTTCGTACAAACTGATACCACTCACGTGGATCTTGGATTTGAACATAATTTTTTTTCTTTTTCCTCGCAATGGTGGAGTGGTTCACGTCGCACTTCATTTGTGTGTGTTCAGGTTGCATACATTTATGATTAATTATTTTGATATTCTCAGCAGACTGCACAAAATTATTGAACATTGAAGCAACTTAAGAATTTTTATTTTGGCCACCACAGCAATCACCATATATGACAACATGTTTAGTTGTTCTCGGTTCGGAAGCTGTTGAAGAGTTCTACAAGATATTGTAGCAAACATGACGCTGTCTCATTACCATCACGTTTTACCGTGCAATCCTTCATGTCACATAAAACAATATGGCTTATTGGACACACAATCATAAACTGGAAGATTGTAAGTCCAAAGCAGTCGGGTATAAAACAAAATATTCGAACTTTACATAATGTAAAATCACTTTGTAGATACATACTTCTTAGAAGTCCGCTTGCGTGTGTAGTGGTTTTCATATGCCAGGAAATCATTAATTTGACATTTAATTAATTTTTCTATTTTATCAATTGAGAATTTATTTATAGTATTCTTGCTTCCACGTTGACCTACAATTTTGTTTGTGTCAGACATTACTAGCATTTTGTTCCGATTTTTTTTAAGAAACTTCTTTCACCTAAAGTGAATCGGAAACATTTTTGACACACCATGATCTTTTGACCTTCAATTTGTAAATCATATAAATAAATATGCGTCCTGACGGTTTGTTGGGATTTTAAATTTTTCTTTAATAGTGTGTGATGTTTTTCTTTAACTGCCATTAAACCGGAAATAAATAATGATCTAGAAGAGTATGATGAAAGACTGCAGTATATGTTAAATATCATTTTTTGCTGTATGTGTACGGTGACGATCTTTGACTGAAAATTTCTCCGACATTTTTCTAGTGGTTTGCACTCCCTTTCTTTCCCTTTCTTAGCTTGTGTTCTAACAGGTTTTTTCCATTTCTTTGGATATTTTCATTTAAAGATTCGATTAAATATACAGGTTTTCGTTAATAATACGTCTTTTAATAGTCTAAGCCATAGATTCTATGCCAAACGAATCAACAGAGAAATCAGAATTTTCATTTTCTAGTTTAACGAAGTCTGCATCGTTGGCACTGTCGTCGAATGGTTATTCATCATCACTATATTTCAACCGAATGCACTTTATCAATTCATTAAAATGTACGTGTTGTTCCCTTTACTCGAGTTGTAAGCGTAACTCTGTAAAACTGTTAACAATATTACAAATTGGAGCCGTCTCTCTTTCAACAATTGGTTTAAACACGTTACCATCTTCGTGAAATACTCTTTTTTTTTGTCCGAAATTTCGACAGCATATCTACGATATAAAAAATTGCAGTTTAAATCTATTTGTTAGCCCCAATATAGAAATAAATTATTTTACCTGGAACCTTTGATTTTGAAACGGGACCTGAAATAGAAAAGACAAGATCAGAGTCGAACATAAATGGGCTAAAGAAAATTTACATACCTGGGTCCGGTTAGTCGAGGATATCTCGGTCCATGTATCCAATCCTGTCCTTTCCTTAGGTGCTAACCTCTAAAATATGAATGAGACATGACAAGCCACATACATCGAACATTGAACAAATATAAGAAACATTTTACAATAAACAGCCACAGAAATGACAATCACCACACAACACCACAAGTAGAACACAACATTCCCCATGACAGTGACACTGATACGTCAGACAAGATGTCTAACAAGTTGGTTGCATCTCGACATCAACCTTACTCAACCTTGATGCTGCAAGATAGATGGCGTAAGGGGAACGAAGAAGAATGTGTATTACCCGATGTACCGTGAGAGGTCGAAAACTTATAAAAGGTGATGCGGATTGGCGAAGTTTTTTTTTTTTTGGATGGATGGTGGCTTGATGATAAGATCGAGGAAAGAGATTTGGTTTTTGGAAGATAACTCGAGGAAGCAACAAAGGTTGTATAAAAAGAAATAAAAGTGTATAAGTGAATGTGGAAAGTAGAGTGGAAGAAAATAAAATAAGAGGGAAAGAGAAGGTGGTGAATCACGCTGTCGGAGAAAGGTGAAGGTGGGTCGTGTCAAGAGCCACGTGGAATGACAAGAGTGCTCGGGAACGAGCCATAGAAAGATGCGAAACGACGCGGTGATATACAGGTTAGTGCCACTTTCATATTTTCCCTTACAAGCTTCCAGTGTAACAATTTTCCATTTCAATAGTACAAACCCTCCCCCCAATTGTTACACCCAGCCTGAGTGTCTCTAGCCAACCGGAGAGAGCTAGCCACATTCGTGCGCGCAGGCTGGCGCCCAAAATTATCGATTTAAATTGTCTGCAAAATTGGGAGGTGGAGGAAGATCAAGGAGAGAGGTCGGCCCAAATCAATATACCAGTCATGATTGTAAAAAAAAATGAAATATAGTGTCAAAAAAGAATTAATTTTTTTATTTTGTTAACGCGAACGTCACAATTTTGAGAAACCTGGTTTCTTATAAATAAAAGTTTCTTCGAATTGTCTTACTAGTTGTATCATTTTCATTGCTCGAAAAGCCATTTTTCAAATCAACTAAATTAGTTCACAACTACAATTTTACACAAACCATAACCATTCTCAATATAAAAAAACATTTAACTAGATTTTTTTGTTTAATTAGCACTTAAAAAAAATCACATTAAAAATTAAAAATACGCGATACCGAAACGAAAGAATCGCTTAAGCATTATGTTAGTTAAATACAAAATGAAATTTTTATTTAATTACAAAAAATAGCTTATTTCTGTTAGGCGTTTACTCTTGCTATGAGGGCAATACGAAAAAATTGCTTAAGTCTTCGCAGGCGATTCCCGCCTTTAAAAACTCAAAATTAATACTTTAAAGTATGAAACGGAAAACTGACTTAAAATTGAATAACGTATCTAAGTATATCAATTTTCAACAACTTAAGCAATTCTTTCTGTTTCAAACAAGAATCAATCACTTAAGCAAAAAAGGTTTTTAATTGATAACTATGTCAATTTTAATAGTATCGTAATGAGAAATTGATATTATGTAAAGAGTAGAATATTTGAAATATGTTAAATCCAAAAGTTTATTTAATCTCCATACTGAAAAAAATATTTGTTCAAACTGATCAAAATTACGATCTCATTGAAAAAATACTTATCAATATAATTTACAACAGTTAAAGATTCCTATCAGTGAGATTTACGAATTTATCACCAGCTACAAAGTTCAACAAATATATTATCAATAAGAAAATTGAATTTTGTCGAATTGAATATTTTATATTTTGATTTTAGTAGATTTCTTATTTAATAATTCCGTTAAATTAACTTGATATTTTTCAATTAATGCACATAAATACGTTATAGCAATAAGGAAATTTAATTATAATACGCTTTCTTAATTTGGAACATTCCATTCGGGAGGACACACAGAGAACAAGACTTGTACACATATTTTGAACTTCCCCCTCTATTAATCACATCACTTCCAAATACATTAGATTTCCCAAAACACCAGATGAAATTAACACCACTAAAGGAAGATATGTATACGGTAACCAACATTTAAACATATTTGTATTATATTAAATTTATATTATAATTAAATTATTATTTTTTAACTATTTGTTAAACCTTAGTTTTCTAGCAGAGTATGGTTTCTCTAATATAATAGTGTTAATCGACGGGAGCCATATTGCCAGAACTAACTTTAGAAATTATAGTAAGCACTCGTTTGTTAATGGGAAAGGCTTCCATCGATTAATACACAATTGGTAATATTTTGTATTAAAAGTGTCATAACGTAATAATTAATGATCAATATTTTTAATTATTATGTTACAGTTCTACTCACGATAGTTACTTTTTTTTTACGTTCAGTTTTAATTAGGTGCAGGGCGAACTGGAGAGCAGTGCCATATGCTCCATTCCAAACCTGACAGCAATATTTTATACAAGGTCTAATAAAGGTTTTATATATTTGGAGAACCTGATGCGATTTAAAAAACCGTCTGCATCTATTGAGGAACCCGAGTTTACGTGAAGCTGATCTGGCCAATGCGATAATGTGTTCATTCCATTTTAAATTGTTAGTAATCTGAACATCAATCAGACGAATTCAGTCACAACCCACGAGCACAATGCCTTTTACCACAAAAGGGTATTCGTTGTGACTTCTTTTACGCGAGAATGTTCATATTTGTGTTTTTTAACTCCCCACTCAAATATTGTACTCAAATCGGAATTAAGCGAAGTGACAACTTCAAGCCGTTTGCTCGACCTCGAATGAAATAGAAGAGTGCAATGTTGCATCTTCGGCAAAACTGTGGATAGGGTTTACAGTGCTATCCAACAAGTCATTAATGTATAACAAAAACAAAGTTGGTGGCAAAACTGATCCTTGAGGGACTTCGGCATTTGAGGAGTGTGTCGTTGATGATCTCCTGATCTCCGATTTAGCACAACGTTGATCTTTCGGTCTTTGAGAAAGTTTTTATCCACTTGATGGTCATCGAATCTAAGCTGTATGCCACAAGTTTACAAATGAGATTCTCATGCCAAAACTTGTCAAAAGCCTTGGTATATCCAAGGCCATTGCAAAGGCTTCTCCGTGTTGCTTAAGGACGAGATTCCATTTGTTTGTAACATACGTCAAAAGATCGGTTGTGGAGCGGCTTTCGCGGAAGCCATATTGTTTATCTGAAATAAATTTATTTATCTTAAGGTAATTCACCAGTTGTTGGTTAATGCATTTCTCAAAAACTTAAGCCACGGCTGACACAATTGATACTGGCCGATAGTTTAAAGTGTCAGTTTTATCACAACCACGTTTAGGAACCGGTTGCACCATCGCACTCTTCCAGACGTTCGATTATTTACCTTGCTTATAAGAAAGGGCATGCAGTCAAGCTTTTGCTTATCTACAACTGCGGCACGAAATGTGAGCAACATAATGGCTGCTGGACAATATAAATAAATATTATGCTTCCCTTGATCACTTTTTTATGCATTTATTAAATTTTAATTTATTCTTGGTGATAGTGGATATCCACTACAGCCTTTTTGGTTGACAAACATAAAAACCCCAGGTTGGTGCAAAACAAAGACTATAATCGATTGCATTGCAAGATTCGCAGTTAAGTTTATTAGGAGAACGTAAATTACGTTCCGTTACGATCCACAAATGATGATAAATATTAAAAATTCTTGTGTAATTTTACATAATATACTTGTGAACCATCAAATTAACGACGACGATTCTCCAGCAGTGTAGATGACCACTTTCAAGATTAACTTGTCAAGAAGAAATACCGAGAGGCGCTTTATTTATTACCGGCTAACAGAATCGCAATTGTGTTTGAACTCGAGGACAACCCAAGGCAAATCGGTAAGTATTAAAGAGGTGAGTATAATAAGTAAATAAATAAGTGAAAGTATAAATAAGTGAGTATACAAGAAAGATGTTTTAGTGGATTATAATCTCACACACCGTGCATAATGTTGGGTCTATACGAATCACAAAATTTTAGTTAAGTTTCAGCTCATTTTGTGGGCATCTAAATTCTGGTCTTTCTTTTGTTTATTTTGTATGAACAGAGCATAAAATCCAGTTGCACGGTGTCTGGAAGATTTCATTCTTTTTAATAAACAAAAATATGGTAAACACATATATTTATAGTTAATTTGGTTTATTATGGATATTACTTGACAATAATTCATTATTTTTTTTAAATGCAGGTTTTTATTTAATTACACCAGAAATTCCCGTTGAACAGTGGCCGCTGCCGGTTTATATACCAGATGCCTTTGTAACCGATTTGTCTCTCCCTGAAGACGAATGGATTTAAATATCGACTCCATTATCGTTACTTGTTCAAAATATTTTTATTTGATAAACCAAAATAAATAAAATATATAAATTGTACATATTCTGGGTCGCCTGTTGTACCGAACTTTTGGAGAAATGCTCAAGCTACCTATACTGTCACCTCCAGTAAGTGTTGGTGACCGTTGTGTCGCCGGTGCTATTTGTTCCGATAAATCACCAAGATCCGAACTTTGGATATCGGATTGAAATACCGCTTCAATTGTGAGCTCAACAGTTTGATCGGTAATAATCTAAAGTAGATTTTGTAAATTACGAAATTTCGTTATCATTCAAATTAAGAATAATTATTCTTACAGGATTTTCTGTAGCTGGTTCGATCCCCGAAACACAGACGTCATGTGATGTTTCATCTCATAAAGAAGGTTAGAAGCTGACATATTAATTAATTTATTTATTAATATATGTCTAATTAATGTATAATAATTTAATACATGTGTGTTTTAACTTATTCTGAGATTAAAGCCACCTTCAAGGTTTGAATTACCATCAATAATTTAGAAATTACACATTTGGGCAATCCTGCAATCCTATTCAGACATAAATGTGGTTTCGTCGTCAAAACAATCGCCTCCAACCTCAG
Organism: Tipula lateralis; assembly: GCA_963932295.1. NCBI lineage: Eukaryota > Metazoa > Arthropoda > Insecta > Diptera > Tipulidae > Tipula > Tipula lateralis. The sequence goes on from OZ010737.1 coordinate 115,903,789, forward strand.
CAGCTGTTAAGGAGCCACTGCACTACGGTTGCGGCGATTTATGATAATTTTAATTTGTTTTTTACTTTGTACCGCAATGAGTTCCATGTCTAAAATATTTAAATGTACACTTAGAATTTTATTAAAATAAAATTATCTGAAAAAACGTTTATAAGTAATCTATGGCTTTGAGGCTGTAAACCGACCGTACCGCGTCTCAACTGAGGCCTTACTAACCATTTTAACGAGTAGTGCACATTGTATGTTGTCAGCCCAACGAATGGTTTTACACACAATCCCGTTTTTATGTCATCCGGTGCATTTTAATTTTTGGTCAACGGCGAGAATCGAGACCGCAGCGTGATGAGAAACTCTCTTAACCATTAACGATTATCATTTAAAAATAAAAATTTTTGTTTGAAATAAATAATTTTTACAAGTATCCCCCTACATACTGATAAAATTTTGTCTAAATTTAGTTAATTTTTATGTGGATTGCTTGCACAAAAAATTTTATAGCAGTTTTGGCTGCATACAAGTACTTTGATTTATACGAAAAAAATTATATCGAATTTGTTTTTCCACTAAAATATTAGCTTGGTTCCTATTGACGATTGGAACACCAAAAATGCGAAACCTATTGGGAGAAAAAATAACTGTCACATAACTGTTTTTTCCAAATAAAATGAATTTCTTTTATAATTTAAAAACATAAGGTTTACTTATAATTACATATAATACATAAAATACCTTAGCAGATAAATTGTTACAAATCACAATATTTCTATTTTCTTATATATTGGCTTATAAAAAAAATGGGACGGCAAGAAAATTAAGTTTCGGGTGGAAAAATTATATATCCGTTTTTTTTAGTTATGTACGGCTTTATTTTATAGACAAATATGATTAAAAAGTCATTGTTTTAATAGTTTAGAGAAAGGCCCAAACTTATCTATTATTTTTCATAAAACCATATGCTATATTGTAACATAAAACCAATTTTGAAGACCATAATTATGTTTCACGAGGTTACCAGCAATTTAATTTAAATAATCAGCAATTTAATTTAAATAAGAAGAACAATACCTCTGATCCTAGAGATGCCCAAGGGTTTTGGCCTATATTTTCGAATATTTCAATTGATTTTCATTCAATCAAATAAAATATTTGATATTTTAATTCAAAAATATCCCTGTAGTGGAATTATTCATTTTCATATGTTAAATATATTTCGGAAACTAAGTTGCCATCTTCAGTATTTATTATCAACTAACAAATAAATTTTATTTATATGCCTTTTTATACTTTTTCCAGGGTATAGTGTTTTGGTTTTAAGGTATAATATTTTTTGACGTATTTTTCAAAACTAGTTCGAAAAGTTTGTTCGTCATAGTATTAATTTTGTTGTTGAATAGAAATTTATTTTTGCGATTTTTATATATTTCAAATTCTTCTAGCCTGTTCATTTAGTCGCTTTTTTCATCTTGTTTATAAAGAGAGATTGATATAGAGAGCAAATCTTGATTCAGTTCTCATTTTACCGATATCCTTTATATGTTGGTTAAATGTTATTTTAAAGGATCTACCGGTTGGTCCTTTGTAAAATGTATGTAAAATGATGGTCTGAACATGTGAATTTATAAATTCCGCTGTCTAATGTAATGTTACTCTTTAGTCTAATTTGTTGTTCTAATTTGTTATGCGTTTTATATGCAACTTAATAATATTGGCTGGTGTTGCCAAATCATCCAGTTGCTAAATTAAAAAACAAATGCTGCTTAATTTCATTTTATCCGTACAATTATGTAAGGAATGTTATTTGCTCTCGTAATCAAATGCTATTTACTAAATTCCATTTGTTTGGAAAATAACAAAATTCTTAACTTTAAATGTTATTTTGATATACCAAAACAGGAAACAGTGCTCATTGAGATCCTTAATACGAAATTATTAAAATCTTAAAAAAGGTAAAAGTCGAGTAAGCTGTTCAAATCTAAGCAAGCGTACTGCAAAGCTTTAAATATTACAGAAATAGCTCTTTACTATCGAATCTGTCATATTGAAAAAAAAATAAGGTACCCAATGTTAACTTCTCTGAAAATATTCTGTGTGCCTATGAACATGTTAGACCAGAAATTATCTCTCGGAGAATTCCGTGTATCGAGGTGAATGGGTCAGTCGGACGTTGGAAATTTCAAATAATAAAAGTTTGGATTGTGGGACTTTTATGAACTTTAATTTCATGAACTTTAATCGCATACAACAATAGAATATTTCGATCAATGAATGTAATGCTTACTAAGTGTCGATTAATGTAACTTATGTCTACTAAGAGTAATACCCTACAGGATGTTTAAATCAATTTAAAACGTTGCGAGTGTTTCGTTAATTGCAGATGTACCATTTAAGATAATTTAGATATTTTTCAGAGCCTTATTTCTCTCAGTTAACTGAGAGATGAAAGTTTAAGTACGTCTTCTTTCGATTGAAACAGAATTTAATTCGTTCAGTCAGTTGCTCTGAAATTTTTAGTTCCTTTCGAATATGGGTGGTTTTTTAGATTGACGATTGACTTTCTAAAAATTGGTATAGAGTAATTGCTATCCACTTGAAGAAGTTTTCAAGGTCTTTTGAAGTTACTTTAAATGTCAGACACTGCGAAATAAGATAAAACAAAGAGTTCTGGTAACACAGTTTTCTTTGAGAATTGATTGTTATTTTGTCGTATAATAATTTTCTTGTAAATTCGGAATCTTAAATTTGTATTTGTTGTTGCTTTCAATTATTCAAAAGAAATTTTAATATTCCAAACAATATGAAGATGAAGTCAATTTTAAATTTTATAAATAGCATTCACAAAAAAAATTATAAATTGTATAAATACCAGGGTTATGTGGTAAGTTATTGAATTTAAATGATTATATATTCTTCCATGTTTCTTCTAAATTTCCGTTTTCCGAAATTTGCCCGTCTTCTATGAAATGGAAAGAAGTCATGATGGAAATATTTTTAAGATTGGGTGTAAATAAAGGGTAATATGATTTGATGCCTTCTATTGCATTGATGTAACATAATTTTTTTCACCAAATGGGGCCACCATTTTATTAATTCAATCTTAAGTTATTTCAATAAAGCGATAGAAAATATGGTCATCGTCTTGTGGTTGAGTAAACACCATATTTGCATTTCGCTATACCTTCTACAAGGAAAATTTTAACGTCTAAATTACTCGTTTTTATTGTGCTGCACATCGCTAATTCAATAGTTTTAACCCAGTCGTAAGTTTGGGACTTAAGATAGCTCAAAAGAGATTTCTGGCGTGACTTCAGAGATCACGGTAAGAACCAAACATAAGTATATTAATTTCTTCGTCAAACTTCATCAGACTCTTTTAACTGCTTAATGAAATTAAAAATGGGCGAAACCAACTATGGAGCGATATGTAAGTCATCAACTTATCAAATAACCCACGTTCAACACATGAATAAGAAGCAAGTAAACTTATTTATAAGACATTTGAAGTCAAACCCAGAATTTTATGAAAATAAGTTAGTTTTGATTATAGTTTGCATTCTGGGAATTAATCTTCATGCAGAATATTATGAAAAACTAACCAATGTAACTTTTAACAAAAAACTTTACAATACTAAGAATAATATGCAAATTAATGATATAGTGTTTCTGAAAAGCGTTAATTAAAGAAGAGTGCTAAAGGTGAGGAAATTTCTTGCAACTTAATTTGCCTCTCGATACGATTTGTAAAACACAATAAACTCTCGTATTTCGTTAAAAATTTAATTTTTGTAATCAACATTTTACTTATTTTGTTGCTCATAATGAAATTTTCTATTTTATTTATGAAAAATTACAATTTATTCAAGTTCTAGCTTGTTCATGTATATACATACATACGAGTATATGTATACAAATTGGTTGAAATGTAACTTTTCCTATTTAATGGTGTTATCGTGTCGATAGAAATAAAAATTAATTTATCGTTTTCAACAAAGTCGTGCTTTTGTGAAATTTTCACTTAAACTTAAAATTTGTAGAAGTTTAATTAATTGGAATATTGTGGGTGAAATAGTTTGACATCGTGGGATGTGGTTTATATATCTATAAGTGTTTATATTACCTGCAATTTAACAGAAAACTCTTTAAGTTAATATTTTTAACCATTTCTTTCTTAATACCATACAATTAACTCACTTTAAATGGATTTTAAAAATGTATCGATAATTTGACTATGATACCAAGTAGTTTTGTATTCGATACTTTTTCCCCTACTAGTATAGTATAAGATTTTTAATTTATACTCAATACTTTTTCCACATTTTTTATTTTATTAATTAACTGATAATGAAAAACCATTCGTCGCGAAGTCTTAGAAGAATCTACCTACTATCGATGGGTTAAAACACAGGTTTGGTGAAATCGAGAACAATCACTGGAACGATTTATTACTTTAAAAATATTAAATTTAGAGATTCCTTAGCTAGTGCTAAACCTACTTTATCCATCAGAAAAATTATGAATTCCTATCATCGTAAAATTATCATTCTGAATAAAAGATAAGGGTGACCAGGGCCCGTATTATGGAATTGGTCGGAAAATATTTTCAAATGCAGATTATTCACTGAGAATAGAAGCCCTAAGGCTCATGAAGAAACCATGGTCATCTATAATAAATACTGACCATCCCGTTTCTTCATATATTCAAGCCAGAAAAATGTTAACGATATGCTTCGAGTACAGCATTAACGTTAACGCAGACGTTTCCATGCTGGTCCCGAATGATAGCTAATATTTAATTTGGTGATTCCTTTTAAGAAGCTACGCGAATTGTGCTCATTGCTGGGTTGTGATGTACTCTTAATACCTTAGCTTTCCACCATTCGCACTTCTTCTGTCCACAAATGCGTTTAGCTGTCCTCCTATTAAGAACTGCTTTGTTTCTTCTTCCAATTATAAACCGATTGTAGGCTATATTTCGTTACTCAACAACAAGACGACACTCCTCATCAAACCAATCATTTTTGGGCCTAGTTTTTACTATACCGAGAATGTGCTGGGCAGCATCGACAACCGAGGTTTTAAATACTTCCAGACACTGTTCACTTTATCAATTTGCTAATTAGATCGTAAAATACTATTGCTGACAAAAGCTTGATATTTTCGTTGTACTTCTTTATATATCAAACCTTCACAGGAGAATCGCGTTGTATATTCTCCTGTCCTCCTTGATTTGTACGAAAACTTCTATCGTAGCTTTGCAGTGATCAGATAATGGTCACTGCTTACGAATTTGGTTGAGGACCGATAAGATCTCACGTCTTAGACAACCCGAGTCCGCTCTTTAGAAATCAACACATGGTTAATTTGGCTTCACTGAGTAATCAACGTCGCACTCCATTTGTGTATGGCCGGGTGTCAAAAATTTATGATCCACAATCTTTATGCTTGTAGAATTTGTAACGAAGTTTCACATCATTGTGGCGACAAAAGAATTTTTATTCTGACCAACGCAACATTCACTATAAAATACAACATGCGAAAAATGATTTGGTTCTGATTTCAGATGTTTGAAAATACACGAAGCGATATCATTTCCTCCTCAATTACCAATTGCCTCGTGCCACATATAACACTGCACACGGCTTTATTTGTAGTACAATTGTGAACTGTAAGGTTATACGTCCACAACTGGCGTTTATAGAAGGAAACTGATGTATGCAAGGACGGAGTAGGCAAACATTTTTGCTAATCAAACGTGTAGAGCTTCATATTTTGGTTTTGTTTAGCAGGCTGTTTATCCATGTCTTTTGATTTGTAGCCAGCTTCAGAATGATTGTGATGTTCAGATTGCTTGGTTGTATGTTATCTTTTTTCTTCTTACTCTTTTTTTGCAAAAGTCTTTATAAAACTTTCAGACACGCCTAACGTAAATCTAAAGCATTTTTGGCATACTTCGACTCGTCTCCCGTTTACTTCTAAATGGTAGTAACGTGTGCAACCGATTTCTAGGTGATGTGTTGGATTTTTCGAGAGTTTGCTTCTTTTTATTACGTATTTCGATTAGTCCAGAAACCAACGCAACTTAAGCTTCATATGTGCTAATTTTTGAAAACATGTTGAACAAAATTTGTTGCTCTTCATGAGCAACTTTTGTGTCACACTTCCTTTTACATTTTGTTAGACGAACGCACTGCTTTGAATTCGAAGCTGCCCCTTGATGTTCTCGCGATATACTACTTTGTGCTAGATAGTGAGGAATCCCCGGAGTACTACTCGTATGTTTTCTGCAGAATCTACAATATTAAATTCATTTTCAGACGCTGCTTTAGCTATAAAACTCGTGTCATCCTCTGAACTGAAATCTTCTTTATTTTCTGGCTGATAAGTCGGATCATTATCGCTATCGTCAAATGGTTCTTCGAATGGTATTGGGCCCATAGAAAAATTTGTTATTCGGGGATTCACGGATTTATTCTGTTCTTTGATCAAACTCCCGTCACTTCTCCGCTTGCCTAGGTTACAGTTTCAAATAATATTAATATGGTACTACAGGAAGTTTACAACCAATTATAAATGATTTACTTACCACAGTGAGTTGTATTAGCTCCACCAATGAGTTTAGCTTTAGCTAATACTATCATTCGGTACGATCTGGATGCCATTTTCCGATTCAAAAACTCTGCCTGAATCAAGAAAGGAATCGCCTTTTTATACTTAAACAAAACCGAACTAAGCATTGTCTACCGGTCGGTAGATGAACTAACGATTTATTAAAAATATTGATTTACAAAAAACAACGTAAATGGTTTTGACCTTCGGTTCTTAAAAGATTTTCTACAACCTCGAGGCCAACGTTCGATGATTGTTCGCCATTCTATTAGTTTCATCCACGTACGCTTCATTTAAAAGTTGTGTCGTCCTAATCATGTTACGTCTGTTATCTGATGTTACCCAGTATACTTCGTTAAGCTCGATATTAAACTCGCTCAAAATTTCCAAAATTATATGTTTTAAGTAAATTGATGTATGGTTTTGTGTTAACACTGCCATAGCTAGGGTTTTAATAATGACCTTAACATCATCAACGTATTGAATATTTAATCCTAGCACACTTCTATCTAATCTAGTAGCTGAATCTACCATTCACGAAACCATTTTGTATTTACAATCGGTTTTATAGACTTCTTTACGTTTATAGCGAACATATTAATATGATCTTTTAAATTATTTTCGATTAAATTTATCATGTTACCATGATTGCCCATCCCGTTAATAACTAGTCCAGTAATCTTTTTGAACCAATTGTTTGATATAAACTTGAATGGTTAACCTCCTTTCGTAACCATTTCGACACAACCTTTCCTAATAATTTAATCAATGACGTATGAATTGCTAAAAAATCTTAAACTTAAAATGTTACAATATAGGTGTCTCTTAGTCATTTTTATAATATATATATATGATTAAGTTTTCAAAGCAAAAAATGTCAAAACGTCAAACAGTCTATTATTGTTTTTTAAATTATTTTGTGGTGTATATATTAAAAATAAACATTTAATAGTATAGTTGTGATGTGTTTGGTAATAATGAGATTCAATAAATATACATATACATATTGAATGTACATTTGACGTCGTTTTATAGTAAACTTCATCAATAAATTTCATCGGTGAAAATTTTGCAGCCAGCCGTTAAACTTAATACTATTGCACCAATTGTTAAGTTATGTAAAACGCTTTCAAAGTTGTGATATGATTTAAATTTTTCATTAATACTTAAACATTTTAGGTACACCAACATTCGAAAAACAATATCTAAGCACAATCTTCAGCTACCAAATCGGAGCTGGTTCATATGCTCATCAATTTGTTGTAGCATGGAAATTTTGACTGATGTACGAAGAATGGCTTTGATTATGTGTTAATTAAAGAGGGTTTTAAAATGGGGTCGATAAAATACAAATCGGTGTTGTAATCGTGAATCAGAATTCTAATTCGTTTCGTAGCTTTCACAGTGAAATTACGTATGTATATTACATATATGGTTCTTTGCAAAATGTAAGTTTGATTTTTGTTGTTTATTTTAGTGTCTCAATGTATATAAATTTATTGAATTTTCAGATCATAAATTTTATAATTATTTATGTATAATATCAACACTTTAGAAATGAGCATAGTTAAATTATATGTCAAATGTTCGATTTCTGTCTTTAAGGTAAAATATTTTGAATTAGGGACATACATCGTACAAGGACTACTACCATTTAGTTTAGATTATTTGAGTAAAGCAAATCAATGTATCTAGAACACAGTTTCTAGTTTGAATAATTAAAAAATTTGAATTTTATTTTGTATAATATGATTTGAAGTCGAGGCATTCTTTTCTCGAAGTAAATTTGAAGACGTACGGTTATGTACTCAATTTTCACTTCACATTTTGCATTAAACCATACCAGTAGATTTTCACTGCACTATTCACATTTTGCATTAAACCATACCAGCAGATAGAATGATAATCGAGTATGTCTAGTCTTGTTATGGAATAGACACTTACAATGAAACAAGGGGTCATAAATTAAATTATGATTATGAACTAGGGGTCAAAAATTATAATTCAACATCACATTACCGATCTTATATAGATGTTGCAAAATAATTTAAAAAACTTCAATTATTATTGATATTGTTATTAGTTTTAATGGTCGTTATTATTTGTGCGTCCCCACCTGCAACATAATTAAAATTTCATTTCTTTTGCCCAACACCATATCCATATTTATTAAGGTTTTTGAGCACTTCTAGTAGCAACGGAGACGAGTTTAACCGAGTAATTTATTTTCTCACGTCCCATTGTTTGATCTGATTTGTTTAATTATTAATATATAATTAAACTTAATCCAAATTATGTATTTTGTTTCTTTAATTACACTAATCATTTGCAATTTTGAATCGTACTGGAATGTAAACATTCATACTGGAATGTAACCAATGACATAACCTAATACTTTTCAATATTGCTTTATTTTTGTTACACATAATTAAATATAAATACATATACACTCAAAGACATAAGTCTACATACACCTATTGAATCTAGTATATTTCGCAAACTACATTAGTTTTCCAATTTTTTTTTTTGCAATACATTTATTTTTCAATATGTAATTTAATATTATAGGTCAATTTTCAAAAATTATCAAATTTTGGTGACATATTCTGATAAATAAAAAAAAAATTAAAAATTAGTGAGACAAAAGTCTACATACACCGAGCATTAAAATCTGTTTTTAGGCGAATACAACAAAATAGTCCCGTTATGTTCATTTTATAGTCATATTTTATTATACTGATATCAGTTCGCAATAGATGTTGACTTCTACACATTTAATTAGTTAATAATTTATTGAAATATGGCACCGCGTAAAGAAATTTGTGCCAGTATTCGAAACTTAGTAGTTCAATTAATAAAAGAAAAAAAATCATACGGTGAAATTGCGGAAACTGTGAAACTCAGTCGTGCTACTATCCAAACAATAGTTCGGAACTTTGAAGAGCGGGGTTCTGTATTAAATAAACCCAGATGTGGCCGCCCGAAAAAATTATCCGGTAGAGATGTGCGATCAATTTTGAAAAAAGTGATACAAAATCCAAGGATAGGATGCCCAAAATTGGCCGAACAGATCGCTAATACATCAGGAAAGGTTGTTAATCCCAAAACCATTGGTAGAGTATTAAAACGGTCTGGGTATAACAGCAGAGTTCCTCGAAAAAAACCGCTAATTTCTACCAAAAACAAAGAACTGCGGTTAGACTTCGCTCGAAGACATCTTAATGAGAACAACGAATATTGGAATCGTGTTTTATTTACTGACGAAAGTAAATTCAACATATTTGGATCAGATGGGAGGCGGAAAATATGGCGCAAAGCGAACACTGCTTTACAAAGTAAAAATATAATACATACCACTAAACATGGGGGAGGTAGTGTTATGATTTGGGGAACTATGGCGGCGGCTGGGGTTGGCAATTTGGTGTTTATAGATACAACTATGGATAGATTTCAGTATTTGACCATATTGAAAGATAATTTGAAAGCATCTGTTGAAAAGTTAGGGCTCGAACAGTCTTGGATCTTTCAACAAGACAACGATCCGAAACATACAGCTATCGTTGTAAAGGAATGGTTACTGTATAATGTACCCAAACAGCTCCATTCGCCACCCCAGTCGCCGGATTTAAACCCAATTGAGCATATTTGGGATGAAGTAGAACGAAAATTAAGAAAATACCACATCTCAAACAAAAAAACATTAAAGGAAGCGCTGATAAAAGCTTGGGCGGAAATCACTCCTGAAATAACAAGAAATTTAGTATTATCTATGCCTCGTCGTCTACAGGCAGTGATTGATGCTGAAGGAGGACCTACCCGATATTAAATAAATAATACAGTTGTATTTATTTATATTTTTTTGAATTTTAATTAATAAAATTGAATTCTGTATGTAGACTTTTGTCTCACTAATTTTTAATTTTTTTTTTATTTATCAGAATATGTCACCAAAATTTGATAATTTTTGAAAATTGACCTATAATATTAAATTACATATTGAAAAATAAATGTATTGCAAAAAAAAAAATTTGGAAAACTAATGTAGTTTGCGAAATATACTAGATTCAATAGGTGTATGTAGACTTATGTCTTTGAGTGTATATGATATTAAGTGTAAATTATAATTTATCTCACATATATTAAATTAATTTAAAGATATTATTGTATTTATTTATTTATCATCACAATTTATGATCAACAAAAACCAGCAAAACAAAATTGACATACCGAATAAAAAAAAATATTTTGTGGACATTGTTAAATTTTTAGTTATAGTGTTGAAATGTAAGCGGATCAAGTTCGTTTTTCATGATGTCTGGAATTATAAATGTGTTGGTAAATAAAGGGTATACACTTTTTAAGCTTAATTTCGATGTTTGCGGCTTATATTTAGGAGCTTTGTCTCAACTCACTATCCTACAATAATTTTTGTTTCGATTCGATCATACTTTTGTTTTATTATATTGTTCCTCTCTGGGCGTGAAAAATGAATAGGAAATACCGTATTCATTTTTCTTTAATCTACGCCAACTGAGTAATCGTCACAAAATATTTAATTTTCTACTCGCTATTCAGATCGAACAGTAGTAAAAAACATTTTCGACGAGGCAATCGCGAATAATAAATTTTAATGAGCAAATGTTTGAACGCTGATTATTTAAATGATGCCAAACGTTAGCATGAAAACCAATGATCCGCGTTCTCTAAGGCCTTTCACAAAATGTATACTTATTTGTGGAGACATACTTATTCAAATAAGTAAGCTGATGAGGTGACTTATTTTCTATCTCTTTCATACAAAAATAGAAAATATCATTTTCAATTGTCATAAATTTGTTTATAGTGAAACATTATAATATAATAAAAATATTTTATAAATATAAATTTAACAAACATAATTAAAAATGAGTAAACGAAAAAAATACACTAATCGATATAAGTAAAATTTATGTTTCAAGCTTTAACTTCATATCGTGTTTCTAAATTAAGGTTTATGTTCACATTTTGAAACATCAAATTTGTACATACATATATAAATATTTATTTATAATTGTTTAATGAAATTTAAAATATTCTGTAGGGACTGAAGAAGAAATCAAGGCCTTAATTGAATCCCGGGCTAACTTCAACAGTGAATTTAAAAAAAACAAGCCAATACAACGTTATATGAAGGTTTATTGAATTAAAATAAATTTACAATATCATCTAAATAATTGCGTTTAATTTAGACTCATATGTTCATCGCGGGAAGAATTGTCTTTCAGAACCTCCCAAGAGTGTTTCAAAAAGAGAATAACCTGTTGGACACATACTAAAAATGTAAAGATCCCACACTGACCGCCGATAATTGGCCATTTTTAGCTTAATTTATGATTTTATGTCCCAGCAGCATAATATAACTGCTCCTTTTAGGATTGATAGCCTTTTGGAGCCCCAAGCTAATTGGGATAATTTTATTGAATACGATCCAGATCCTGAAGTGGAACAGGCTTTTAAAAAGAGTCTAGCGTGTACTTCTGATGCGAATATTTTACCATCGAGCTCGTCATAAATTGTGCCTCCTCCAGCAAAAAAAAAGGAATCGATGATGGATTACGTTTAGGCACGAGATAAAAAGATTTTAATAAATCTATGAAAAATAAGTCGTTGAAAAATATTTTCCAGATGTTCAGCTGGTCTGAACCAGATTAAGAAATAGAGTGGATTTTAAGAAAATTTTGTGATATTGAATAAAAAAGACTCAATTATTTATATGAAATTTTATGGAATAATAAAAACTTTATTGAATTATAAATTTTTGATTTATTTTATTGAACTTTTTAAAAAAATGGTGTTTTTCTAGGTCTGCACATAATTGATTTCGTAATAGTGTAACATTTTGTTGTGATTCATTGTTTCCTGTATAATTTGATGATATGGCCTATTCGTTTTCGAACTCTTGTGCAAAATACAGCAAACTGCTATAACTTTTACACAATTTTGTATTTTTAATTCCAGGGATCTTACAAATATACACCTCCATCTTGTTTTGATTTGGCCAAACGCCTGTTCTATGGCTAATCGATCTTTACTGTGATAGTTATAAAAACGCTTTTTGCGCTGGTTCAACTTCAACCCAATAGGAATTTTTCTTTGTTAAAAAAAACTCGCTGTTGCGCAGTACTCGCTGGTCATGCACCGGCCCAGGCCCTCTGACGTTGATGTTCAGGAAGTTTTGATCCGCATCATAAATAGCTAAATATAGTTTATATTCATATTATTCAGTTAAGATTAATGTTTTTATTAAGTTAATTTTACCTAGCAACTGTATACTGTAGTTCAGCTCCTATTAATATACTCATCATGGTGGTTCACGGGCATTTTATTTTAATGTGCGTATCGTCTATGGCACCAACTACTTTATTGAACACAGAAGATCCGTCACGGTTTCCAAATGTCTCTCCAACTATCGGATATTGCTCAGTTTCAGGGAAGAAAATGGTATTTTTTAATAAAGATAATAAAAATTACATGACGCGCTGCACAATATAAAATATAGATGTGGTTGGTATATCGAAAGCTGCACTGACCACTCGGTAACTCTTTTCACATGCCAACCAAAATACCGTCACTCCAATATCGATCTGCGACTCATATCTGTGATGTTTAACTGAAGAAAGTTCAATTAATCTGTTAAAGGCACGCTTCGACAACCTTAAATGTTTGTTTATGATCTCTTTGTCTGCTTTTCATATAATATCAATAATCAAACTTAGATGTGATATTGCAATACTTCAAAGCCTGCAATCGTTTACATAAAAAATAGTCGATTGTTGTTTAATAAAACATATATACATATCTGTCGCTTCTCTAGCATGTTAAATAATTGTTTATCAGTTTCTAGTAATTCACTTTTAATGTTTTGATGTCAAAATAAGTAAGCTCGAATAAGTCAAAATAAGTAAGTCAAAATAAGTCGTTTCGAATGGGTTTCACATACTTATTCAAAATGGCGGCAAATAAGTAAATCTCCTTAAATACATTTCAAATAAATAACATTTTGAAAAGCGCCTAAGGGTACTTATGATTTTATCATTTTCTTAATGATGTTTACATCATTCTTAATATAAAATCATTTTCTCTGAATCTTAGGTTATGTTCATTGGAATATAAACTATTAATTCAATCTTGAATAATTTTGGTCCTAATTTATTCAAGATATATCGAGAACGATATCCTGATATGATTAAAAACTTTTGAACGCCACAACTGCATGCTTTGGGCTTGATAAACATGTGGTATCAACAAGACGGACTTACATTTATCAATATAAGATCCATTGTCTTCCATTTAATCAAAAATTATAAACAAACAAGGTAGTATACCTTCCCGGCGGATACCCTATATATAACTGCATCTAAGCATTTAGTATGCCGTATCTTCAATCTCAAGGCATCTGCGCAAGCGTAGTCTGGATCGTCTATCCTCGTTACTAGAGTCGAAGCATATTGAGAAAGTTTAAATTTCAAATCTCATTTACATAAGATTTAATTTTGTACTTTGTTTTAGATTTGCATAATTTTAAAAAATTATTCATTTATTAACTAGTATGGGTTGTCAAAACAGCCATATACGCAAGTTGAATGGACTTAAAACAAAGAGCTAGCAATCAACTGACAACCTTCCTGCAATGGGCTGTACAACCCATTTTATCAATATTAGATCACAGATTTACATCTTTAGTAGATCGTAGCATCTTACATATTTACAGTAATACCTATATTGACAAATATTCACAAAGCCCAATTATAGGAATAAAGAGTTTCCGCAAAAACTAGAATTCCAATTAAAGGTTAATTAAAGTTTATTTGAGCATAAGTCTTCTCGATTTACGTAAATTTATACAGTAAATTAATAAATAATAAATTTTATTACTATATCACTATCTACCACTATCAACATTATTATTATCTTTTAATAGATTCACTTAGCACTAAAAATAAAAGTTTTTTTTTCGAAATGCAAATAATTTTAACTTTTCGGTATATAGGTACGTACGACTATACATAAATTGCAGAAAGGTAGTGGGTCGGAAAGATTTTGAGTAAAAATCCCACTCGTTATATAAAACCAAAAATCCCACCCGTTTGAATATAAAAATTTTATAGGGAGCGAGGTAGTATATTCAATATTTTGTATACAGTATCTAGATTAATGGTTGGGGTATATGGAAGGTTGGTATATTATACGTTTTATAAACCATCTAGAATTGACTCAAAATATATTGAAGCAAAATTTTTAAATTTGTGGAATTTAATTGCCATTTAACCTATGAACCAGAACGAAATTCCATTAATTATAGATTTGCAAAAAGATTTTTATTGCATTTTTGTATAATGAATTTTATAAATAATAGAATTGTAAAATAAATTACTATGTAGGTATGCCGGATATGTCTATAAGGTATAAACAATTCACTATTATTTATGTTGCGTTCAGTTGCGGTTATCCGTTTATCGGTTTATTTTAAACAGTTGGCGTGTAAATTACTCGTTTATACGACGATTCGGGAAGCAACTGTAATTCAAATTGAGATTTCTGTTCAGTAACCATACAGCAAACTCTATTATTGCTGTTGTAACCAGCTCCAAAAACTATCAGTAACTGACTCGGTATGTCTTGCAATCTTAGATATTTGGTTTCAATACCATTTTGCGTGATTGGTCCTTGTTTTTGGGTATACATATTACTCGGATATTCACTTTACTGCTAATGTAACACCAGGATGTGGTAGGTTATGCAATAGGTCTTTAGTAACACATAACAATAAACAAACCTCCAGAACTAAACGATAAAGAAAACTTTAATGCTTGTTTGTGCTCATATTATTCGAATGGCGTAGATAAGTTCCCAAGTTTCTTAAAGATACTTTGTGCTCATATTTTTCGATGGACTTAATGTGGTATATCTTCAGTTCAGCTATTTGAATTTGTCAATTGCAAATTTGAACGATATTATAGACTTACTTTTCTTTTTTTAGCTTTTTAACCATCACTAAAAATCACTTACAAAAATTAATGTCTCTACAAAACACAAACAATCCAATATGTGTTGCGTCGCTTCGAAGGAATCTGCTCGTACTAAATATAATGTAATGAATGTGCCAGCAAGTACTTACTATCAAGTTGATATGTAGTTTTCCTTCATACTCAGCGAGTTGTTACACTGGTGCTCTACGACACACTTCCTAGCAACAGACAATCACGTGTTTATAAACGATGTGCAACGTAATAACTTAACTCGTGTTTCACTTAGAGAATTGTAAGTGACGTTATTGAATTTATCAATCACATGAGAAAATCTATCTTATTTTTTGTATATTCTGGAAAATATATACCCACAATATAAATAGACAATAAATATCTACAAACAAAGATATACAAATCTGCACATTTCATTCAACAATCATGTTTCATCAGTTATCAAGCAGATGGTATTTTAAAATCACACATCTAAATCTTTCAATGACTTTGAGACAGTTAACTGATCAGTTCTATGTCTCTCGACCTAGTAACGTTTTTTTAATGTTTTGGCAGTTTATGGGATCTGGTACTTATAATTTTATATAAGCTACTAGATTATGTAATCTAATATCGTAATACTAGAATTTCAGGATACCTCCGGTTCAATGCACGAAAGATGACTAAGGGCGTCCACCCAGATAAATGATAAACTTACATAATAAGAGAATTTTGAAGTAATTGCACTGAAACACGATCTATAGGTCAATAGAGTTAAGACTAATCAAACCGCAGAAAAATCAAAATTTTAAACAAGTATTTTTAAAACAACAATGGTAAACACAAAAATCGCGGTTCCCAAACAAAATTATATTCAAACTTATATGTACCAATGCAATAACTGACATATAAATGAAACGGATACATTTTTACAGTTTTAATAAATTTCTAGCTACGCGAGAAGGAAATCATAATTTTGATCTAAGACTGACGCAAAACTATAGGCAGCGAGAAGAGCTGTTAACAAACAATATTTATTTCAAGTTACCTGCACTTCGTCTATCATCTAGTACGAACACATTCGTTCCTCAAAACCAGTAGATAAGAACTGAAATATGTTTGCATCTTGTATTTAAGAGTGTGATCGAAGCCCTATGTTTTTTTTAACACATTCGCGGACAACCACTGCTTATGCAGTATTTTGTTTGTTTGCTAATGGGACAATACTGCAATTGCAGTATATTTTTCTTCTCTCTGTTTTTAATTTTTGGCTTGTTTTAGAAACATTTTCTCTTTTCATTTGTATAGTTTATTCATTTTACATTATACCAGTATGGCAGTCATATTCTCCTGCCTCAGTTTTAGTATGAAAAAAACAAATGTAATATTTTGATTATATTTTTGTTTCTTTCTACCAAAATAACGCCACAACTGTAAATGCAGTGTTAATTCTCATATATATTACATTAGAGTCAGAAAAAGTGTCGTATCGTATGTAAATATATACTTGTTTATTTTATTCTAAATAATATTAAGAATAAATATTATTATACTCTAAAATACCAATATTGAATTAAGATTTAGAATAAATATTTAATATTTTATAATATTTTATATTAAAATGGACTGTTATGAGGAAAACCAAAGGAAATTGTTGGCTTTGTTTGAAGAGATGGCTAGTGACGAGGAGGAAGAAGTTGATTTTTCCTCAAATGATAGCAATGATCCTGAATATATAAACGATAGTAATAGCGATAGTGTGAACAGTGAATATAACAGTGCAAGTGACCTTGACGAGAGTTTCGATGAAAATGGTGAAATTCAGGATGTTACTTTTGAAGAAACCACAGATGATCTAGAAGTTAATGGTGTTGACGAAATTTGGACACAAACTACAGCGGAAATTCCAAATTTTGAATTTGACGAAAACTCTGCAGGGTGCCAAATAAGGGAAAATACACCAAGAGAGGTATTTGATTTATTTTTTGGGGACGAAATGCTTTCTTTATTGGTTGATTCTACAAACCAGTACAGTGCAACGCTATGCAATCAACAACGCACAACCAGACATTCAAGAATAGCTAATTTTAAACCGACAAATTCGTTGGAAATGTTGAAATTTATTGGCCTTTGCTTATTACAAGGCCAGATGAAGCCTGCAAAATTGCGGCATTTGTTTTCAAAGCATCCACTTTATTACCATCCTGTATTTTCAAACACCATGTCGGGACGTCGGTTTGAACAAATCCTTAGATGTTTAAATGTGAATCCTGAGCTAGGTGAGAAACATTTGAATAAAATAAATCGTTTTGTAAAAGTATTTAACACGAAATGCCATCGACCCAATGAAAACCTGTCACTAGATGAATCAATGCTACTCTTTCGTGGAAGATTACACTTTAAAATGTACATCAAAAATAAAAAAGCAAGATATGGGATAAAATTTTATGAGCTGTGTGATCCAAATGGTTATGTATTCAACATAGAGATCTACGGTGGGACACAAGAGGTCGATTCCAAATGCTCAAAATTAAATTCGCTTGTCCTTCGACTAATGAGTCCTTACCTAGGAAAAGGTCATACTCTGTTCATGGATAACTTCTATAATAGTGTAGGGTTATCAAATTTATTGTTAACCCATAGAACACATACATGTGGCACGCTGCGAGCTAATCGCAAGGGTAATCCTTCGGAACTAATAAAAAGAAAACTAAGTAAAGATGAACACGTTTGGTTGCGAAAAGGTAACATTTACGTATCCAAATGGAGAGATAAGAGAGATGTGCTCTGTATAAATACCAAGTATCATCCGACGATGACCGCTACTACAAATAGTTATGGGAAAGAAAGAAAGAAGCCAATTGAAATTGAATGTTATAATCAGAACATGTCTGGCGTCGACAGAGCGGATCAATTAATTTCCTATTATTCATGTCCACGCAAAACAATTCGTTGGTACAAAAAAGTAATATTCCACATTATAGATATGGCAGTATTCAACAGTTATTTCATCTACAAAAAGAAATTTAGCAAAATTACGTTTTTACAGTTCCGAGAATCGTTAATTTGTTCCTTCCTTGATGTTCAAAATATTTTCAATGTAAGAAATTTGGAAACTTCCACGACACGAATGGAAGTTGCAACAATATCTACTCAACATTGTTTGGAAAAAAATAAATTGCCAAACAACTGGAAACGAAAATCTTACTTCCGGGATTGTAAGCATCATACAAAAACAAAAAAAAGAAAACAAACAGCTTATCAATGTAAACAATGCCCAAATAATCCTCCTTTATGTTTAGAGTGTTTTGAAGCCTGGCACACACAGAATCAAACAAATTAGCGATAAAATTAAAACTAACGTGAATTTCATTTATTTTATTTTTTAAATGGATTTTAAATTGTATTATTTTTTTATTTAAATTTATACTGAATATTGTTTGTATTTTTATAATTGAATAAACCAATAAATTTATGCTGTAAATAAATAAACTGCTTATGCAGTATTGGTAATTCAAAAATGAGAAATTCTTTCATAGAGACAATCACTGCATTTACTTACCACTGCTTAAGCAGTTATGTCCCTAGAGATCAATTTAATTTCTTATGGGGGTCATCACTGCTAAAGCAGTATAATTTGCAAAAAAAATTTGCAATTGCAAAACAAAACTAAAAATATTTTATACACAAAACTTCAATCAGATGTTAATTATCTTTAATACTTATCACGTTTTAGCATGTGGCTTTCTGAATAGCCCTCATGTAAAAATAGTGTCCACGAATTAAACCCAATTCCAATTAAACTATCGATTCTTAAAATTGTGAATTTAAACCGGAAAATAAAAATGGTTCTAAATTACTTGAGCTTGGTCAGGAGACAGTTATCAGTCCAATTTATAATTGTGTCCCTGAAATTAATTTTGATGCAGTGATAACAGAAAATCACCTTTCCGATTCTGGTTAAATCATTTCTGAATTTATAGATCAGCAACATATAAATAATGATGAGTCTAAATCAACAGATATAGATCAACATATTAATGTCTGCTTGCCATCAGTTTCATTAAATCCGAAAAAAATCGATGAAAACACTATTAAATCAAATTGGATTCCTCTACTAACTAATCAGTTTAATGAGGCTTTGGAATTTTTAACAAAATCTGAAATACGTGAAGTAATTCATCGAGTGTTAAAGGAAAATCGAAATCCTTGCGTTGTATCGTTCCAAACAATGCATATGCTTTCCAAACGACATGAAAAAGTGGTTACATATGGATCGTGTAAGGACAGATTTCACAATCAAAAATATAAAGTTGAACTATATAAAAGTCGAGAAATACGAGTTTATACTAAAGGGGATATAGGTGATATTATTTATTCTGATAAAAAAGTATTTAGACAGTATTGAGGAATAAGACGGGAGAAAATGAAATTTGCAACACAAAACAAAAGCGCCCATAATACTTATTTAGATCTGGTAAGCTCAACTGATCTTGACCTCTACATTGGTAACACCCATGATATAACCACTCCTGCAGTTTTGAGAAAGTTAAAATCTGAATACTATAAAAAAAATGACCTGCTTCAGGATTGTGATTTAGTAGACATTTATTATCAATGCTGTATGCAATCACAAGCAAATCGATACATATATTCTGTAACAGAACCTTTACAAATAGTCCTTTTACAAAAAGAGCAACTTGCTCTTCTTAAATATGAGAATACAAGAGCAATCCATTTCGATGCTACTGGTGGTATTGTTAAAATTCCTACTTGTCACAATGAACATAATTATAAAAGAATTTTGTACTATGCTTGTGTTGTAAAAGTCAACTTAAACATTATTCCAATCACCGAATTCATATTATATCAACACGATGCATGGGCAATCGATCGATATAGTCAGCAAGAAATCTCATTGAGTTTATTGGCTTAAACTCAATTGATGATAATTCCAAATTCAATCGATCGAAAGTCAGCCAGAAATCTCATTTCAAAAAACAAATCTAAATAAATAAAAAATATTAAATAATACGATAATATAAAAAACGTCTCAGATACCAAGTCATCAACAAAAGGTTCTAACTATATATGCCATGTCAGTTGGAAATCTCTGAGAGTTGGGCAATCTTAGATACAGTAGACCCCTAAATTCGATTTATTTCAATATTGTGAAAATAGTATAAATTATATTTATACGTTAATTTTAATGTGGATTTAATTTTGTTAATTGTTATCATTACTCTTTTGTTTTTTGTGTTATTTTTGCATTTAATATGTAATAAATTAATTTTTATGGCTACCATTGCTTTTACCTACTGTTTCACTAATACATACATTCATTTTGTTATTTTAAACAAATTTTGCATACATATATGTTTTGTTAATTTTGATATTTTGTCGAAAACTTCACATTCGTTTTTTATGTACTTTTCTAATATTTTCATCGCAAGAAATGATTCCTCAACTCATAACCGAGTACAATTGTTTTATTCTCAATTCAACAATATTATCTTTTTTGCAAATATTTAAATAAATGATGAACTGAACGTCAATGCTAAATGATAGTCAATGTAATGATGAACAGCAATGCTTATTAATGGTATATAAAAGAGTTTTCCAAAACTCAGAGATGTTGCGAATTAATCCAACCCATGTATTTGTATCGTAAGAAAAATGATAAATCATTTATACAATTATCATATTTTGAACAAATTATTACGGTCAAATTTCAAAGTAAAACATCCTTACAAGTGAACAACTTTGAATATGTCAACAACATGTTCAAATGTTCAATGACCCATTTTATTATGGGTAAGCACATATATCACATACATAATTATCTTAAAAAATGTAACCCAAAAATGATATAATAGAATGAAAACTGTTTTCTCTCATAGTAGGATAGCCAAACAGAACTATCTAAACAGAGTTTGTAGGAAATTGTCCTTTGCTTTTCAAATTTGATTAAAATGTTTGGCATTTAATTAACATTTAAAACCTAGATCTTGCGTTAGCAATAATATAAATTATAGACTCCGACAAGTTTAAGTGATCTATCAAAAATACAGAGTAGTGCTAGCGTAATGATATCCTAAACATAGTCAGAAAATCTCTGTTTGGTGACATCAATCATTTTCATCCTGAAATTGCAATAAATCTACCTTTCGTGACATCTTTTAGGCAGGTAATTTCCAATACTGGAAAAGGCGCAAACTGAGAGACTAAGATGCGCAAACTCTCTCTGCCATCGCTTTCTTTACTTTTATTTAAGCGTTGAACATTGTGGAAAGCAAAGAATTGGGATCATAAATTGGGGAAGAGTAAGCCAAATAAAACTGAAGCACATTTGGGTACTAGCATGTTTAACAAAATGAGAAAACCGACAAGAACATATTTCAAACTGTGAAATGACTGATTGGCAGTTGCATGTTGTGGAAGAAGACAGCCTCACAACAACCGCCTGTTTTGAGTTTTTCTGTGAAAGTATTAAGGTCATTCTTGGATTTGCAAAAGACCAGATAGGAGTCACGCGAGTACAAATAAGAAAAATCTATGCATATGCTACTCATTTGGTTATCTTTTATAAGCCAACTGTCAAGTTTAAACGATTGGAACCTGTCAGCTTGAGTGGTGATAAAAGACAGAATAAGACGGAAATCACCTAGGAAAGTAGTGATTATACCGAAGGAAGGAAAGCCTAGACAGAAATAGACCAAACGTTTTCAACCTAAACCGTTATCATCCTTTCTATTTAAATGTATAAGCGGTTGGTAGTGGTTAATATGGTTAAACAATATTTAATAAAATGTGTGGCATGGTTAGTAAACGAAGTATTCCCTAAGTGCTTCGAGTGCCATATGATAGGGAATAATGTAAAATCGTGTCTCTACTTTTGTTGTATCAACTCTTATACTAGTTCAACTAACCGACAATGTTAGTGTTAATAAAATGCCAAATCAGTTAGCCCTAGAAAAATTGAAAATCACGTCACTACGAAATGTTGAAAATATTAATATCTGAGGATCTGTTTAGATCAGAAGTTTATCGGGAAAAGTCAAATTGTAGAAAAATGAAATAAAGTAAACAATTATTACTGGATATTTGAAAATAATACGGTTTATCTTGGTGGGAACGGTCAGGAGCGTAAGATAACTGTTCAGGTTCTCCCGAAATGAGCTCGAAGCACTTCCTATGGAAATTATTAAGTGTTAATAATTAAAAAATCAATCATGCAGTTTATTATCGAAAGATTTAACCAAAGTTATCTCTTTCAAGGAGACTTGCTAATCTTTAGGGGACGGTTAGTATAAATATATATATATATATATATATATATATATATATATATATATATATATATATATATTATATATATATATATATATATATAGTTATGTTACCATAATATGCTGTGTATGCAATTCATCACCACGCGCATAGTTATATTCAATAAAATATGCTGAGCACATAATTACATAGGATGTAACTTGAACACCACGCGCATTGAAGACAGGCCAACAACCTAACCCAAAAGTAATTTAATATAGACAGTAAATAATTAATTTAGCGAGTAAGCATTTTAGAATAATATAAATAGAATAAAATCATGTAGTAGAGATAGAGTTTTGTGGTTATGCTGTAAGTCAGCACGTAAAATTGTAACTTTAATAAATTTGTGAAAATAAATAATTATTTTTTATATTAATGTAAATCCGCAAATCATAATTGGCGCAGCCGTGCGGGAAATGTTCATTAAAGTGTGTGTAAACAGTGCAAAGAATAAGTGAATAAAAACTTGTTTAATAAGTTAATCCGTCGCGAGTTTTTTAGAAAAATAAATAAATTCCGCATTAGTGACGTCTCAGACTAAAGATTTAAAAATTAAATCGTCCAGAGGATTTGTGATTCCGCCGTGCCACACCGAAAATCTACACTTGAACCAGCACCACGACAGCAAAATACAATAAATCATAAAGATCGCACTACGAGATAGACGACCAATTTGATTACTGTATTAAAACCAGGTAAGAATTTTTTGTTAAATCTTAAACGAGCCCACACACTACTAGATAGACGTGAACTCATTATTCTGTACACTACGAGATAGATACAGATAGGCTTTTTCATTAAATAATTACCATTTTCGACAGACGAGCGCACTACTAGATAGACGCCGACTTGTCATATTAACCACCCACTACTAGATAGAGGCGGTAAATACATTTTTTTTCTTGGTACACTACATTGTGAGACACAAGAGAATAATTCGTTCCTAGTAAATGAAAAAAAAGTTGGTAGATATTTATTATCGTAATAGGAATATAGACGAGAATATCGTAGAAGCCAATCCAATACTAGAAATGGACGAATTAAGCAAGCAGTTAGAGACTATTGTCCAACAATTAGCTCTACTGACAAATAAACAAACGGAACAGGACCAGCAAATGGCCTTTCTGAACAATCAGTTGGAAAAAACCAACGAAATAAAAACAAAAACAGGGAACATGGGAATAATGGATTTATTCCGAATCCCTGACCCAATTAAATCAATCCCATAATTTGATGGAAATAGGAAACAACTTAATGCTTGGTTGAAAACAGTGGAAGATACCTTGAACATCTTCGCACCCATGGTTACAGAACAACAATTTGTCCTGTATCTCCAAGCAATAAATAATAAGATTGAGGGAAAAGCTAAGGACGTGTTGTGCCTTGCAGGTAATCCCCAATCATTTCAAGAAATCAAACAAATATTGATAGAGGCTTTGGGGGATAGACAAGAGCTATCCTACTACAAGTCACAGTTGTGGTCCACCAAACAAAGTGAGAACACACCTGTACACAGTTATTATAACAAAATTAAGGAAATTTGCCAAAATAACAAATTGCTTTCGAAGCAAAAAGCGTTATATAACAATTCTTGGCAAGCAATTAACGCGTTCATAGAAGAGGATGCGTTGGCCGCATTCCTGTCAGGCTTACGTAAACCCTATTTCGGCTACGCACAAGCGGCAAAGCCACAATGCATAGAGGAAGCTTATGCGTTCCTGTGTAAATTCAGTTCGAATGAAATTATTTCAAATAATTCAAAAAAAATTAATACACAACAAAATTACAACCAAACAAACGTTAGGAAAACAAATGTATTTGAAACGTCAAATAAACCCAAAGGATATAATAGTGTGTCCAACTTAAAGCACAAAAACGATACACCAATCCCAATGGAAGTGGATCCTTCTTTAAGAAGTAGACTTAGCTTTAATAAAAGGAACATAAACAATACCGAAATATGTTCGAATGAACAGGGAGAGGAAGAGAATAGTAACCCACAAGATTTAGGAGAATCTGATCTAGGAGAAATAAATTTTCGGACGGACCACGATTCGGATACGGAGGGTTAAACTTCCTACCATATCTAAATCTTAACAATAAAAAACTAAATAAAACAATCAAATTACTAATAGATACCGGTGCTAACAAAAATATAATAAAGCCCGGCATCATTCCAAACAATTTATTAGATAATCAACAAATGTTAGTAAAAAATTTCCTCGGAATTCATAAAGTGAATAAAAAGGGTAAAATTAATCTATTAGGTGAAAGTATGCCAAAACAAATATTTTATGAACTAGAATTTCATAGATTCTTTGATGGAATCCTAGGCTCACAGTATATGGCGGAAACCAAAGCCAAAATAGATTATAAAACAAATACCATAACACTAAATAACAAAATATTTAAGTTTGATCGTTATTACCCAAAAGATACATTTTATAATCATACGGTAGTTTTTGAAACGAAACAAAACGGCAACTGGTTAGTACCAGAATTTAGTAAACTAAATAAGGATATAACAATCCAACCCGGTTTATATAAAGCCAACAACAGCAAAACAGTCGTTAGAGTCCTCACAAGTGATCCAGAACCACCTGATCGCTTACCAAAATTAAAACTAAAAGTGAACAATTTTGAAACAATAAACCCCATACCAGTTATCGGTAAGTCACTTATTAGTAAAGAAATTATAAAGGACCTAATTCGAACTAGTCATTTGAATGAAAATGAAAAATTAGCTTTGATTAATACAATCTACGAAAATCAAACAGTTCTGTTGCGACAAAACGAAAAGTTGTCAGCAACATCCATAATCAAACACGTAATCAACACTAAAGATGAAACACCAGTCTATACAAGAACTTATAGATACCCCTATCATTTCAAAAAAGATGTGGAGGATCAAATCCAAGAAATGATAGACAGTGGCATCATAAAAAATTCAAATAGTCCTTATTCTTCACCAATTTGGGTAGTCCCGAAAAAAGGAGACGCTTCCGGCATACAGAAAATAAGAGTCGTCATTGACTATAGGAAGTTAAATGACAAAACAGTTGACGACAAGTATCCGATACCCCAAATGGAAGAAATCCTTGACAATCTTGGGAAGTCAGAGTACTTCACCACTCTGGATTTAAAATCCGGATTCCATCAAATACCGATGGATACGAAATCGCAGGCAAAAACCGCTTTTTCTACAGATAAGGGGCATTTCGTATTTTGTCGGATGCCATTCGGATTGAAAAACGGCCCAGTTACGTTCCAAAGAGCAATGAACAATGTGTTGCAAGGTTTAATAGGCAAAATTTGCCACGTTTATTTAGACGACATTGTGATTGTAGGGGAGAACCTCAATAATCATATAAATAATCTCAAAACAGTTCTAAAACGGCTTTCTCAATTTAACCTAAAAATTCAGCTAGATAAATGCGAATTTCTTAAACGAGAAACCGAATTCCTTGGGCACGTAATAACTCAAGATGGCGTAAAGCCCAATAAAAGTAAGGTTGAGAAAATATTGGATTGGCCACTCTCGAAGACACCGAAGGAGATTAAACAATTCTTGGGTCTCTCAGGGTATTATAGAAGATTTATAAAAGACTATTCTAAAATCGCCAAACACATGACCAAGTATTTAAAGAAAGAGGTAAAATTGGACCTAACGGATCAAGAATATATCAGATCATTCGAAACGCTGAAAAAAACAATAGCAAATGATCAGATACTTGCTTATCCCGACTTCGAGAAGTCGTTCATATTAACAACTGATGCGTCAGATTACGCGCTATACCTTTACGGTAAAAAATTTACATTAATAACAGACCACAAACCACTTACGTTTATAAAAACGTCTGAAAAGAACTCCAAAATACTGAGATGGAGACTGGAATTGGAAAACTACGATTATGATATCGTATATAGAGAGGGAAAAACAAATTTTGTGGCAGATGCCCTCAGCAGAATGCCATCACCCAATGAAGCAGGTGCAACTAAACTGAACGTTAACGAATCTTCGAGAAATAATCTTCCTGAATCCGAAGTAGTTGCAATAAACAATCTTGAGGACGATAGCGAAGTAGAAACAGTCCACTCCGCAGACACGTCGGACGATTACTTTATTCATTTTGCAGACAGACCAATAAACTATTACAGAAATCAGTTAATTTTTAAAATCTCAGAGATCGATGTCATCATTTCGGAAGAAATCTTCCCAAAATTCAAAAGATTTATATTTTCAAAAAAATCATTCAGGGTAGAAGACATAACGGAAATCATTAAAACATACCATAACGGTAGGCAATCGGCAATTCTCGCGCCAGAAAGCTTATATGAAAAAATACAATTGTCTTTCAGACAAAATTTCTCGCAAAACGGCCATTTGGTTTTTGTCACTAGAATGGTCGAAGACGTCACAAATAGTGATCGCCAAAATGCGATTATAACCAAAGAACATGAAAGAGCTCATAGAGGGGTAAAAGAGGTAGAAAACCAAATCAAACGATCGTACTTTTTTCCCAATCTACCAAGTAAGGTGAAAAGCCATATTAATACGTGTAATATTTGTAACATACATAAATACGATCGTAAACCTTACAACATTAAAATATCACCAAGACCAACTACAAAAAAACCACTGGAAAGAGTACACATAGACATTTTCAGCATAAATAAAGCAAGTTTTTTATCATTAATTGATGCATTTTCTAAACATCTGCAAATGATTAATATTAACACCAAAAATCTAGTAGATGTAACCGGTGCACTTACAAAATATTTCACACTTTTCGGAATTCCTAGCACCATTGTCTCGGACCATGAGACAACCTTCCAATCATTACAATTCAAAGAGTACGTAAGTAACCTAAATATTTAATTAGATTACGCATCTTCATCTGAATCTAACGGTCAAATCGAGAAGACTCACTCAACCATTGTTGAAATATTCAACACAAATAAAAACAAAATCCCAAACTCTAATACTATACAAGCCATAGAACTGTCAGTGGCACTGTATAATAATTCTGTGCATTCATCTACCGGCTTCACACCAAATGAGGTTATATTTAACCAAAACAACTTAACAAACCCCCAAGAAATTCAGGCACAGGCAAATGACGTATTTCAGAATGTACACAATAATTTAGAAATAGCAAAAAATAGAATAATTAAGCAAAATTGTAAAAAAGAACAACCCCCAATTTTAGTAGACAAACAAATGGTTTTTATAAAACCTAATGTAAGAGCAAAAGCTCAACCTAGAGGGGTTGAAACACAAGTTAAAGATATAACACCTAAAACATTCAGAACAAACAGGAATATCAAAAGAAATAAAAATAAAATAAAAAGAATAAAGAATAAATCTAAAATTAATCTACTTTCAGATAAATGTTTTCAAAATTATTAATTCTTATAATCATAAGTAAAATTTGCAATACACAAAAATTAGAAATAAAAAATTTGAATCAAGATCCTATTTTAGTAATAAAAATTAAAGATTGTAAAATACAAATAGGAAATATTAAATTAATACACCCAATAGATTTAAGAAATTTAGAAGATACAATAAAATCAATAAATAAATTTGTTGTTAATAGAGTAAATGATAACTTAGATCTTTATAAAGTAGTAGAACAAAAATTTAAGAAACTTAATAATAATTTTCACCAAATTAAACCAACTCATAATATAAGACATAAACGTTGGAATACATTGGGTTCAGCCTGGAAATGGGTCGCAGGGACTCCAGATGCAGAAGATCTACGAATCATAAACAGTACAATGGAAGACCTGGTAAATCAAAATAATGCACAGTTCCATATAAATGAACGGGTCAATCAAAGAATCCAGCTGATCACGGATACAGTAAACAAGGTACTAACTAACACCACAATTGCTAACAAAGTAGCTCTGACGGAAATTGAATTAATCGCAACCATAATAAACATCGATACAATTAACGGTATTTTAGAAGACATCCAAGAGGCAATTATAAGAACGAAATCAGAATTAACGAGCAGCAAAATTTTATCATTAAAAGAAATTATCCTGATAAAAGACTTGATGATCAATCAAGGCGTTAAGATCTCCCTTCCTGATGAAGCTCTTCAATATGTTACTCCAAAAATAGTAATTAATGACGAAACTCTTCTATACATACTCCAAGTACCTAAACTAGAAGAGGAAAAATCAACAACAATGATGATCATACCATTAGTTATCAACGACACGGTCATCAATAACTACCCTCAATACCTTATTAGAGCAAACCAAAAGCTGTTTACATCCACAAACCACAATAATTTTGTGCAGAAACAATCGGACATCAAAGAATTCCGGGATAGTTGCATCAAACCATTACTGATGGGTACAAAAAGCCATTGCAACGTGACAGCAGAAGCAAAAACAACATTACAATTCATCGCGGAAGATAAATTAGTCATAAACAATGCCAAGAACGAAATACTATCATCAGATTGTGGTCCTAGCAATCGAACGTTAAACGGAAATTTTTTAATAACATTCTGGAATTGCACAATAAACTTCAAGAACAAAAAATTCCAGTCATACGAGATAAAGAGTGAAACAACAAAAATCCAAGGTGCACTCCACAACATTCAAGCTACTCGACAACTAATCAAAAGCCTAAATGTCGACGAAATCATCCAGGAAAATATGAATAACAGAGCACAACTAAAAAAGGTTTACCTTAAACAATTGGACCACCAAAATTGGATCTGGTCTCTATTCGGAGGCGTGTCGCTATCATCCATAGGGATAGTAATACTAATCATCTATATAATTATCCGGAGACATACAAAAACATTAACGGTAAAACACACAACGACAGTACCGGCAAAACCACGGGAAATCGATGAAATCACACGATGTTCGGAGTTATTAACAACATTGGGAATCAAACCAAAGGACGAGGACGCCCTTTCTTCACCCCCGGAAGGAGTTATGTTACCATAATATGCTGTGTATGCAATTCATCACCACGCGCATAGTTATATTCAATAAAATATGCTGAGCACATAATTACATAGGATGTAACTTGAACACCACGCGCATTGAAGACAGGCCAACAACCTAACCCAAAAGTAATTTAATATAGACAGTAAATATTTAATTTAGCGAGTAAGCATTTTAGAATAATATAAATAGAATAAAATCATGTAGTAGAGATAGAGTTTTGTGGTTATGCTATAAGTCAGCACGTAAAATTGTAACTAATAAATTTGTGAAAATAAATAATTATTTTTTATATTAATGTAAATCCGCAAATCATAATTATATATATATATATATATATATATATATATATATATATATATATATATATATTTGTATATATATATATATATATATATATATATATATATATATATATATATATATATATATATATAATATATAAATATATATAAATATATATATATACATATACATATACATATACATATACATATACATATATATATACATATACATATACATATACATATACATATACATATACATATACATATACATATACATATGTATATATATATATATATATATATATATATATATATATATATATATATATATGTATATTTATATATATATATATATATATATATATATATATATATATATATATATATATATATATATATATATATATGTATTTGTTTTTTTCGAAGATGAAATTATCTGCTGCGCTACTTTCTTTCAGGTGGAAACTACCATTTTCTGGAAAGGCTTGCGTTGATGTACGTTTCAATTTTATGGAAACTACCGCTAGGCGTGACATTTGGTTCTTGTTTTAATTTGGAGGAAGAGAAAAATGAACTTGTTATGTACTGTAATCTTTTAAATTCACTCCGCAGACTAAATTACTTTGAATGGTGATTTATATTTGAGGATAAACAAACGGTAACGACCTTGAATATATCTAATATATTATGAACCATTGTAAAAACTGACATTTTTCGGGCTTGGAATGCTCGTTTAGGAAGGATTTATAAAAAATGCTTACAACGGCATGAAATATTGGAAATTAATTTGCTCAACTGTCATTTAAATAAATACCAGTATAACCAGTTAAGGTTTAGAATCACATCTTTTTAACAGTTGTGTTTGCATCAAAAAACAACTTTTCTGTGAAATCGTTACACTCTTAACTAGTAGACATCTTTATAAATGATAAAGATTTTCTGTAAGAAAATCCATCTTCCATGACTATTATAGGCTGGTTTTGAGCTACCAATGTAGAAAAATACTCAGGACTTTGGGATAATGGTGTATAACTTCAGACGATAAAACAGAACCGAGAAACAGATTGAAATGATTTAAATCAAAATAAATATTTAAAAATATTATTTTTCCAAGTTCTTGTTAGTTTGATTTTTATCTGTCTTTGATATCAACCCTTTCGCAATTCTCTTTGATGTCCTACCATTCTCTGAATCTAAATTTCGGTTTCAGATCTGTTTATCCCCCATCACCAGGCGCAACTAGATGACGAAAAATACTTTTTTTATCTTGCCCATATCGGTATAGAACGATTTATTCATCGAAATATACTTGTTTGCATATGTCAGTCGCCTTTCTATAAAAATAATATCAATGTCCTAAACTTTAATTAAAACCACAACAAACACCATTTAACAATCTGTTCATCAAATGAACAAATTTAAAACGAACATTATATCAAGATGCCAAGTCATAGTGACAAAAAAGCTATGCAGTTAAATTAAAAATTAAGCACGAAAAAACGTAACATCATTCTTTCCCGTATCTATGCCTCGTCTGGTCTACACAATTTTTGAAAAGCTCAAAAACCAAATTAATTCGTAATTATTATGAATTAATTTTTAATGCCAACCATAGTCTTTCATCTAATACCGTATATATGAAACGGGAAATCATCAGGGAAATGACTGTGAAGACAAAAAACGAAATGGATTGAATGCAAAGTGGATTTTTTTTTTTATAGTTTTTCATCGTATAATTTGCTGTTAACTGAATATGGACGGATAGAAGGAATCGGGATACAAGTTGATACGAGTACATGTACATTTCAGAGCAAAAAGGACAGAATTAATTTAACAACATTATATATAGATGTGCAAACTTTACATCTTTTAAATTATAAAAAAAAATGTATAGAAGAGTTTGGATTGGGATTCATCACTTTGAAGTCTTCTTTCTACAATGTTGGATGTAAAGGACATCCACATACAATTTTTAATTGAATAGTTAAAAATAATTTGATTAGATATAAAAAACTTGTGTTTTACCACGTTTTATTTGTACGATGGTCTGTATGTGAAAATCTAATTTCAAAAGAGGAAAATTCTGTACTGAAAATCTCTTAACTTGGTTAGCTTTACTGTTGTTAATCATAATATTGTTAACGAGAAGATGTCGGTATGTACTCTTTATTTTCGAGCACTTGGCGTTGAAATCAATAACGCGGAATATCCACATCATAGAGATTAGGTCTTCGATACTAAAATTGAAACCAATACATTTTATTGGAACGTCGATTTATAAAATATAATCTTACGGTGTATATTTGCCGTGTTTCTTGACGTTTGATCTGATCCAGATCAGATTTTGTGCTAAGAAACGACAGAAAAATTCATAAAATATTGATGAGAAGTTGGTACGCGTAAATTTGCGTTGTTTCGAATTTTCATTCGGAACATGTGATTATTAAGGGAACAATGTCCCTTGAGATTGCCTTACAAGATCTTCAAAGGACGTCTATCGTAATTCAATAAGGACTAGGATCATTGCTGTTTTATTGATTCAAAGAAGGATAGTTGACAAGAGGTAAGGTTATTCCATCTCTTTTGGTGCAGATCACCAAAGTAGTAGTCATTATGAATAAAAAGCTGCAATCAAAGGGCCAATTTATCAGCCAGTACTTGTTCTTTGATACCCTTGTGACTGAGTGTCAATGGGTATCAAAGAACATGTACTGGCTGTCAATACTGATGCAGTTATGACGATTTCTGCAGTTCATCTCCTTTGTTCCTTTCAAAATTGCAGCAATCTCCGCCTAAAAGACAGTAGCGTACCTACCAAGAGGGATATATAATTCGACCTCATAACCCAACAGCAGCTAGATTACAGCTAGATTACTGATGCGACAGTAAATATCATCATATCGGTAGGATGGGTTGTTGTTGTCTCATATGTGATGTAATCGGCTGTAAGTAGCGATTGTACTTAAGCGATAGCGAGCATAACGAATTTGTTCTTCATATCCATGAAATAGCAGTCACCATCCGTAACGTAACATGGTCTTACCCAATTCCCATCTCACTATTTAATTTATGGTCAACATATGATATAACATGGTACGGAACACCATCTATGAAGAATATTTTTTGAATCAAAAAAAACGAAATATTCATCTTTTACAAACCGGATCGTCTTATCTAATTTGTAACAAAATAAGGCATTAACTCAAAGTTGCCTACGATAAACATGCCCAAATGATTATTTTATTTAGATTTTTTAGTTCCAATCCATTTCTTAAAATTATACAGGTGTTACATTATTATGTATCATATGTTCACCGATCAGAATTTATCAATATTTACAAATCAACGAGTAACGCTAAACCCAAATTCATCAAACAAAGCTCTGCATACTAAACTACTTAAATTGGAGTATCAAAATCAATGGTTACTCACTACAAATAAAATCACAACTATACACTTAAGACATGCATAGATCAATATCTCCTTCCCCGCACTACAAAATTAAATACCATCCGCAACCCTTGTTTGGTTTTTAAGTAGCAGTTTATTATCCATATTATACCACACTTATATGTTATAACTAAGAATTGTAACCACAATAAAATGTTAAAAAGCTGCTAGAATAAAGAACGAAATCAAAGTTTCTCTTGAGGATGACAAATGGTGGCGCAGTGGTTAAAGCTGCGGCAGTTGGAGCGGGAGATACTGGGACGAATCCCGATTGGGGCAGGATGCAAATGGATATTTTTACCATGAGATTATGATCTGTGGTTGAGAATGAACACAACTATGACCCCCTGTTGGAGTGCAGAACTCATGGGCTGACCCATCTTGCATGTCAGCACTATAGGCTGGCATGGAGCTATTGCAATGTGCAGATGGTTAGGAAAATCGGACCTTTAACCGTATATCTTCGAATTGGCTATAATGGCGTAAAAGCAAGGACGTAAATAAGCGACCCGCGAACAAGTAGGAAGTGCCTCGAGCCCTAAATTAGATTAGAGATTTAAAAAAAAAAGAGGATAACAAATGTAACGTTTAACTTACACTTCCAATCGGTTTTGTCAATTTCAAATAGAGAAGCTGCTTAAATTTTTTTATTGTTACGATTTAGCCGAGTATTAGATTTCAATAATTCAATCCGATTCGATCCCTGTATTGTGAATAAAAAA
The DNA here is from genome assembly GCA_963932295.1 of Tipula lateralis. Lineage (NCBI taxonomy): Eukaryota > Metazoa > Arthropoda > Insecta > Diptera > Tipulidae > Tipula > Tipula lateralis. Next base: position 115,938,163 of record OZ010737.1, read on the forward strand.
AACTCGCAAAACGTTAAATTTTACACTAAATTATTTCCCAATACATTCCACAAAAAATTCACAGTTAATTTCTATTACACTTATTTAATAACTACCACAATAACTATCACAACAGATATTAAAACACTTCACTTTCACTTACTATCACTTTTCGATATAATAACACTTCGAAATTCAAAATTGAACAGTTTCGTAACTTAAATGTCTACACCTATTTATACGACGTAAATCCTTGTTGAACATTCCATTACCGTTTGCCTTTCTACATTTCGCGATGATTCGTTTTGCCGTATTTTGTCCGCTCCACCTATTAGGTTATTTATTTTTATTTTGTTCGTATGTGTGAACATTTGGTTACGAAGTAACCCTAAACTACTGCTATAATTATGAAGTCTATTTAATTATCACAGGTGTCACTGCGATTCGTCACTCTATCCTTCGCCCAAACCTGTTCGTCCCGAACAGGATCCAGACCTCTTTTTCGTCCTCTAGCTCTTCGGTTTTTCATATGGAAGCTCCACTTTTGTTGGCATCTCCTATTTCCTCTTGAAATAAACTCTCCTTGTCTGTTTACCTAATATCCGGCGGTTGTCCGACTGCCCGGCTTCCGTCTTTTTCTACATTCCACTCGTTCACTTTTCTTCTGCACTATATTCTTTATTCTAAAGTGGACAACACCCACTCCTTTACAACTTCCCTTCATTATCCTTCGTGATGATCGATGCCCCGTTCCAATCAACTCCTCCATTGGCGTAGAATCCAGATCATTATATTGTCCATTCCTTAATTCCTTCGTTCCCTCCTGTTCCTTAATTTGTTTAGGTCCCACGTAGAGCTGGTCCACTTTCTTCTCTGACCGATGCTTTTCCTCACTTTTGTTCATAAATTTGTCCCTGTGTGGTGACAGCCTCTAACGACGTAAGAAGATGACTCTTCGTACGATTGCCTTTTCTGGCTTTCATTTGAGTGGCAACTCGATATTACCAATGGTTAACAGCCCTCGTCCGAAATCCAATACGATTTTTGCTCATTAAGTCTGTATCCAGGATAACCTCATCAACTACATCTGCAACCAGTATTCATGCCAAAATTGGATGTTACCTATTCCAATGGATACCTTCTTCGTTCCTTAACCGCTGCGTTTTCGCCATTTGCACCTTAAACTTTCTCATTGGCTGCGTTCCAGTCTTAACTACATCGGCTCGCACAATCTACCATCAACTTCAGCCTCAATCGTCAAGCTATCTCCCCTTTGGCCAGTTCATGAGACCCTTGTGGTTTTGCATATTATTCCTCCTTGGCCGCTCGTTTCTTCTCTTCCAAGGTTCTTAGAAATGATGGTTATCACGTCGTTTCCCATTTACCTCCCAGTATCCCTCGCGATGCGTCCTGTTTTGTGTATCTATCATACATAATTCACTGTAAAAATAGGTTCCACAAATGGATGATATATTGGGTGAATTGAGACTTTTTATTCCCTTAAATTTCCAAAATTCCCAAAGTGCTTTCGATCCCAGAAAAGTTCTTCAAAACAATGTTTGAAGTATTCATGGTTTAATATTTTGCAAACGCTTAATATGCTTATTGGGAAAATATGAAGGCTTCGTTTTTTTAGGAGTTATTCTTAGTTTAAGTTATGAAGTGATAATGTACTCAAGAGGTTTCTAAAAACCATTATTTAACAATTAAAATCATTTATAAGAATAAATAAATATTAATTTAAATAAATCACATAATATATGTATATAATATATTTATTACCAGGTGATTAAGAAGCTGCCAAGTTTCTTGACATGTTCAAAAATGCAGAAAAGATGGAATATTCTCCGTCATGTTTATCAACGTGGTTGAGTATGTTTAATTTGCAGATTTTGCATTGTTTGCAACATTTACTTTTATTATCAGTGGCCGTGACTTACCGACAAATTCATCAAGCTCAACAAGATGATCTCAAATTAAAATGAAAAAACCTAAAATTTAATTCAGAGATGAGTTGAAATCGAAATATACTTGGCTTGAGCAAGAAAATTCTAAACAAAGAAAGAAATGCAAAGTTTGTAATATTTCAATCGGTGGTAGAAAGTCCCATTTTGAATTATCCGAATCACACAGAAAAATGATTAATGCTACTGAAAAATCGATTAAGATTCCCGATTTCGTTAAACGGGATGGAGATATAACAGTAGTTACAGGCGCTTTTAAGTTTGGAAGTTCGACTCAGTTTATTTGTTCAATTTATATAGTCCATTATCCAAAATAAAAGACCAACGGTATTTCTAGCTGGCGATGATGAAAAATGGGATACTATATGCATAAATCTTGCAAATATCATAAGAATTTGTTGGCTACATTGATTGACTGACTGTTTGGCTAATGGAATATTTGATATTGTGATACATGCTTTTGAATAAAAACAACGTGCTACTCAAAAGTAGTTTATTGCATTTACGGCCTATGACTGCTCAGTTATGATGGGCACGCATAATGGAGTCCAAGAGAAATTGAGAAAAACAACTTCAAATATTTTAAGAATCGGTTGCATCTGGCATAGTTCAAATTTTATGCCAGTCGTTGTCACCAAGGAACAACCAAAAATAATTGATAAATTAATCAGAGAAATCAATTATCATTTTTGAAACCACACAAGTCTCAAGACACACAACTTCATATGATTTTAAAATATTCAGCAACATGTAAAGGTTGTCGCGCCAGATAAGCTGTTTTATCTACATTATTGATTTTAATTACATAAGTAAATAATTTTAGATAGTTGTCGAAAGGATTATTGAACAGTTTATTTTGGACTTAAACATTTTTAAAACTTTAAAGACTAAGCGATTTTAAAAGCGAGTATGGTAATGGAAATATAAGTTTTATACAGGAAAACTTGAAAGACTGACAAAATGTATTTCCTATTTTAGTACGACATTCTAAAAAATTATCACAAGAATCAACTTAAAAATTAAAGCTAAAATAAGTTTTTTTTAAACAGGCTCATTAACATAAAATGCCGAGCTTTCGCACAATAGCAACAAGTATATCTGAATAATGTAGGTTTATAGCTTAACCATATAAAACGGTCACTAGATGGTTTTGATACCTACATACATCGGGCAACACTCACCAGATGGTTTCAAATGTACATGTGCTTAAAAAGTGACGACACTTCTATTGTTGGTCAAGATGGTTTAATAGATCCATGCTTTGTAACGTGTTTCAATGATATGGTGATGTCGGTAGACAAAAATTAAAAAAACCAACTACACAAATTGAGCGCCAGACTACCTGTATCTGTTTGTGTTACCGGTATCGGTATGTATTTTTCCAGACAACAGCTCGTGGATTATAGGTAAACTCGGTCGGGGTAACGCACACGATCGCATGGAAACCACCAATTCACAAAACACAAATCAAATACTGAGAAAGGAAAACGGTACAGAAGAGAAAGACCTCAGAAAAGGAAGATGATGTTGGGGGGAGGGGGGAAGGACAGAGAAACGACTCACCGCTAGTATGTTTGATCTACTCGGTGTTTTTTTATACGCGGTGCTTCGTGATCACGAACATGTGATTATCTGTGCTGTGTCACTCCGTTGCACCGGTTGTTCGGGTTTCCATGCTTTGACTACTCGATCTGCTGCTCAATTTGTCTCGCTGTAGTGCGTACGTTTTCGTTCTTTCTTCCAATTGATTCCTTTTCCTTCTTTATTCGTTCTTGTGTTTATGACGAAAAGATAAATTCAATCTTTTTTTTTTTGTTGTATGAAGTACAAAACACAAACAATGGAAATCACCTTTATTTTAACACATAACCGTTTATTTAACACATAAATGTACATTTATTGTCAACACATATAACAGCGCTCTGTCCATATATCACAAACACCAGTCGGTGTTCTTTATTGTTTTATTATTTTTACAAACAAGAAGCCAAAAGTACATAACAAAAACCAGCTTCCGGAAAAGAATAATATGCAGGGCTATGATCACAATCTTCACACCATACATCCCTTTCCCACTATCCACAATTTTTCTTTTTCGGTTTTTGCTTTTTTTTCTCGATGTTACATTGTCTAGCTTCTCACTTCTCTTGTCCCCCAACGTCTCAATCCAAAGAACCTCTAACTCTTTTTTTTTAAACTACTTATTCAATGTCGTTGTGTTGTTTTTTGTTCGGCATCTCCCGTACATTTTGTGATGATCCTCGCACGATGAATTATTTTGTGTTCAGCATGGAAACAAATAAAAATCATTTTTATTATACTGTTGATATGTGAAGATCTATCGGTTGTTTATATTACCAAGTGAGTCTTGGATAAAAAATTATTTTGTGGGACATCCAAGAACAAAAGTCTTGAATGGGTTTAGAACGGGGATAAGAGACGTGAATCTCATACATACGAAATGTAATTTTGGTAATGGCGGTCTCTCTAATCTCGCCCAATTGTTTAACCCGCCATACCAAACGGCTCAGCTTTTAAAATAATTGAATTATGCCAATAAATGCTGTGAGTGAACGCAGAACTTAAGACTACCAGAATTTTGCATTTAGTGGAGTAAAAACATTAAACATCAGCCACTTACAGTATAGAATCATTTGAAAATAGTAGAATAAAAAGAAACTCGATGTTTGGGAGCCACATGAGTGTACAACTCCTTTTTATAGCGTTGCTGTATATCACAAGTACCTGGTATCGGCTATTTCGATAAACTTTGAAACTCAATGTAATCATATTAGATTAAGAGTTCTCTAATCAGAATACTATTGGCTGTTAATTTGTATAAAAGTTCACACCGAATTTTAATTGAGACTCTGGTGAGTCAGACTTATAGCACAGGTTTATCTTTCGCTCTATATTTTTATTAATAAAATTCACTTCAGAGTAGAAGATCCCAATTAGGAAGGCTACAGTGAAATTGTGCATAGAATCTCGACGTTTTTATTATATTGATATAATCATACACCTGAACATGTCTGTCGAATAAATTTAGCTTTAAAACATAATTTTATCATAATTCATAGTGCATGCATGCATAACTTTTTAATAGCCATAATTTGCATAAGCGTATGATGTACAGCCGATTTTAATTTCTTCTACATACATATTACATATTTCATTAAAATAGAACTAATTTTCATTATAATAAATCAATTTAATATTCTTCATTTGCTTTTTGTTGCCGTATATACATAAGTATGGTACATATAAGTACGGTACATCGTAAAGTAGACAATACAAAAGTTTTCCTTTACATTTCGTATATATACGAGTATGTATATGCTTATACATGCACACAAAAAAGAAGAAAAGTAGGAAAACGGAAAAGCTTTATGCAATAAGTTTATTTTTGAGCTTGCTGTACAGTTATAGATATTTTGCCAAAGTAATTATATAACAAATTATTCAAATAGCAATTAAAAAAATTAAAATATTTTAAAAAAGAAAATGTTCACAACTTTTTATTTCTTTTTGCTGCTTCGCGCGCTTCTTTTTCACATCACCAGCAAAAAACGATTTCGAAGTTTTTTTTTTTTTGAAACACAAAAAAGTTCTGGAAATATGAAAATGAACGAAAAATTAATGATATTTTTGTATTTTAACTTTTCAACAGTTTCATTTTTTTGTGAGATGTTTGTGAAGTAGGGCGATTTAAGAATTTGTGAGCGGTTCAATGAATATTTGTTTAGTTAGACTGAAATTTAAACTACTGTGAGTGTGTTCAGAATACAAATTGTGATTAACAACAAGGACATACATAGTATGCAAATACTGTTTAGATATCTATGTCGATGATAAGAGATAAGCTGTTGAGAGTACATATTTAGAATCCACAAAAACGATTAAACGGAGCCTGTTTATTACATAATGGCTAGCTCTTGTTGTTGAGACAATTCAATTGGTTATTCAATTCTCCACACCCAGAATCAATCCACACGCAGAAGAAACACTCAGTTACGGTTAATTAAAAAAATCGTCCTTAAAACCTAGTTCAACAAATGACAAACCAAAGAGAAAAAAATATTTTTCATTTTTATTGTTGTCTAGCAGTTATAACAAGCAAATAGATTAGTAAACTCCGTTTTAAATTGCCTAAATCTGCAAAACTCATTGAATGTAAATGGGAACAAGAAACAGGTAAAACATCGTTTACTAGGTAACCGGAGAAGTATGCTTCAACTACAATCAAACATACTAGTTTCACTACCATCAACTAGTTTTACCACGTCATCATCATCGACAAGCCCATTACCAAGGTCATTGTTAAACTTGAACCACCAGCAACCAAAAATTTAGTTTAAAATGATCACAATAGATAAAGAAATGATCCTTAATAAAGAAAAGAGCCAAAGTTATATTTAGAGGTCGAAGCAAAAAATAGAGGCAAAATCAAAAAACAAGAAAGTTTTTGACGGGTTTTAAAAGGTCCATACCGTGTCAAAAATCTATCTACATCAGTTACGATCGTGAGCTAGCTCTTCAGCTTACAGTAAAACTTCGAGATACCAGACTTATTCGAACGAGTGCAGTCCGTTCTAGTCGATTGTCCGTTATATAAAAATACATGATTTTCGTTCTGAACAATACGCACATTTAAGAATATTTTTAGTGTTTTATGTGGATATAGTAGAGAATCACGGTTTACAAAATTCGGGCGGCCTGAAGTAATAAAAATAAAGAGGTTTCGAAAAACCAGGATTTTAAGAGGTACCAGGATTTTAAGAGAGGTTTGGTTATAATACAATTGAAGTTGGCAAGTCCCACATCGGGATTAACCAACTAATCTCGGAACTGGGTAAAGAACTCATAATTAGTAAAACTCAAATTGAGCAGCTGAAAGTGGGAGAATCACACCCGAAAAAATGAAAACTGGCAATTAGAAATAAAAAAATTTTGAACACCATAAACCAATGTGATAATTTAGGCAAGTTGAATACCTCAAAAATATTATTCGTATAATGTCCACCTTTGCAAGTGAATATCTGTCAAAGATATAAGTATATATGTATATAGCATTTTTATTAATAAATTGTTTTAGTATTTTGGAATAATATGGAATATCGTTTTTTTTACTTCATTGAATTAATAAATGTTCTTTTCAGAACAACTAAACAAATTAAAAAAAATATTATATAAGCATAAAAAATAATAAATTTAGAAAACCAGGCTTTCCAAAAACCATTTGGTTTGTTTTGGTGGTAAAACCAGGATTTTGAAACTAGGATTTTGAAAACCAGGCATTTGCAAACCAGGCAATTGAAACCCAGGATTTTTTAAATACAGGCTTTTGAAAACCCAGGCTATTAATGCAACCAGGCTTTTGAAAACCAAGCTTATGGGTGGAACCCGTTTTATGTATATTAGACTATGACCCTTAAAAATACCGATCTATATTCTCTTTCCAAGTCCTGAGCATATTTACTAAACCTCAGATTAAGGTCACATTAAGAAATTCATGTTCCGACAAACAGAAGAGGCTCACCATACGTTTTTTGTAATGAAAGAACTTTTTAATATAACACTTTTTTATGCTAAGAGAGCTGCTTTGGCTAAAAAATCGGCGGTCAAGTTTTGTCAGAATGCGGCGGTGTTCTAGTACACATATAACCAAAATATGTCCGGTTAGCTTCCATTTAATATTATAAACCATCCATTAAAGATTATTTCTATAATAGAAATTCTTCCAAAAATTCACTTGGGTAGTTATTTTTATTTTATTAATTAACAAAGAATTGTTTACTTTTCTTTATTGATATATGTATTTATAATATATTTTCTTTTAACAATTAAATAAATTACTATTTATATTCAAAAATATTATTTTAAAGTAAATTTTTCTATTACTGTAAATTTTTTTTAATAACCTTAGTTAATGTAAAAATCAACTGTACTATGGTAGTTATACTTTTAGAACGAGGCAAAACGTCTTTCAAAAATCATCTTCAGTAGTTGCCTACGAGGAATATGAAGTGCTGGAAGAAGATTTATCGATTGATACAATCAGCGGTGAAACTTCTTCCAGTCATAAAAAGTCCTCAAAAGATATGAAGTTTAATGAAGCTTGTGAGGCAGTCAAATCCGCTGCCGAACAGATTAGAAGTCAAAACACGGCCCAGGAGACTCAGACTAGTCGTTCAAAGATTAATGAAAATTTCATGAAATCTATTCTTGGTTTGCTGGAGCCGTTTTCGGAATTCGACCAGGATGAAGCGATGGCCCAAATGCTTTAATACGTTGTAGATTTACGCAGAGCCCGTTTAGAATAATTAATTTAACAAATAAAATGAAATTTGTGAAATAATGTGATATATATATATATATATATATATATATATATATATATATATATATATATATATATATATATATATATATATATATAAATATGTTTATTTTTATTTATTTACTATCTTAATTTTAAGAAATAATTATTTATTAATTAAGAACTATTTTTATTTACCTAAATCAATTATTTACATAAATGAATTTAAAGAATAATTAAATTTTTTATTGAAATATATTATATTTTCTATTTCATCCAATTTAATCCGCCTTCTTTATTGAGAAATGAGCAGAGTTTATCTCTCATTTCTAAAGCATTTGTTCCACCTAAAACATGAATATTATAAGATGCAACTATTGATTTTATTGCTTGCCCAATTTACATGCGCCATCGACCATCATGGATTTGTGATCGGCATCTTCCCAATCGATGAAATTTCATGGCATGTAAATTTCCGCGCTTTCTTTGTTGAAACGGAGAAAGTTGTGTAGTGCAACACAACCAATCACAACTTTTTCAGCATTTTGTGGCAGCATATTAATAGTTGTTAGTAAAATGCTCCACCTGCTCACGAGATTCCGAAATACATTTTCAATTACCTGACGTGCTCTGGATAGTCGTTTATTATAAATTTCTTTCTCGTGTATTAAGCTCCTGCCCGGATACAAATTCATTAAATTTTTGTTGAGAGTAAAAGCTGCATCACCAACGAAAAATTTATGGTGTTAGATCCTGGTTAGCATTTTGGTTTTGGTATACCCAATTTGTTGTTACAAATTTTTTTACCTAATCTGCTTATATTAAATATACCTTAACAAAATATTTTTAAATATATTAAATTAAAATAATGTAAATAGATATAATGTACAAGTACCTCCATCACTTTGTGATCCATATGCACCGACATCAATGTTGGTAAATGTATATCGTGCAACACAAGCAGCCATAAATACTATACTGAAGTATAAACTGTGTGCCTGTTCCAGGTGGTCACTGTATCGCAACATGTTTGCCATCAATTGCCCCTAAGAAATTAGGGATATTCCACATTTCTCAAAAGTCTTTCTCGATTTCATTATAATCAGTTAAACTCGGCTCACAAATATATAATGGCCCGAGAATTGACCAAATCGCCTCGCACGTTTCCAACACTATAAGTAGCACAGTTTCTTTACCCATTTTCCAGCTCCATGCTAAACCTTGAATGGAAGTGCCTTGTGATAGATATCTGAAAATGAATTGATAAAAATATGTATATTACATAATTTTTAACTATATACTATATTGTCATAAAAATAGTACTTACAATAAAGTTAAGGCCAAACGACATTCCGTGTTTATCCAAACCTTTCCCGAAGTTTCCAGTTCTAATCGTAATAGATCCAGTAACATGGTGAATAGACTTTTTGTCATCCTGATATGAATGAACAATGGTTCGGGATCTAACTCCTTGATTTTAAGAAACGTGACTGTGAAATTTCCAAACGTTCTTCTATTACTATTTATCTCCTGAACCCCACACGATCGCTTACCCCTTTTTAACTGCAACTCTTTCAATTTTTTAAACTGAAAAGAAGTTGAGTTCAATTCTCAAGTTGAGATAATTGCTTTTCTGTATTCATTCTACACTAACTTAAAAATATAAATTTCTATAACCTTATTCTAAATCTAACTTCTTATTTTAATATAATAAAAAACCTCAACCTTATTTATAAAAATGTCTGCTAAATATTAATTTTTCAATCAAAACTAACCTATAAAAACAATCAAAACTGAAATATTTAAAAATTAATAATTTCTATTATTATTGAACTTTATAAATTAAACACTACCACTATCTATTAAATTATATTAATTATATCACTATCTATTATAAAGGCAGAAAATTACTTCTTAATCACTTCTAAAATATCAAAAACTAGCTATCGACTATAAGAATCTTACGAAAAGTATGGTTCAAACGAAACAAATTAGATTCGTTAAAATTCTTACGTTACTTTTTTAAGTTTCTACGTTATCTATGGTTAGCTCTTAAGACTTATTACAAAGTAGTTTTATGAAATGGACATACCCGCCTCCTTGAAACAGCGTGCTTTTCCCCATAAAATATTATAAATTATTATAGAATTAAACATTTTATTATATAAATGAGCAAAAACAAATATGTATAAACTATACATTTGAAAGCAAACGCAAATATTAACTTGAAGTAGAGCCTACATATAATATTCTCACATAGGTAATCAATATTTAATTATTGTTTAGTATCACTTGATCAAAAATCCAAACAATCATTAATCTAGTCATATATATTTTAGAAAAACACAACCTGAAACTTCAGCGATTAATTCAGAAATTTAGTAAATTTAAGATTATTCTACGGTGGTTGATAACACATTATTTTAAATTGACAGTGTTTTCAATGGGAATTGAACAAATACTATTAATAGCCCTTTTGTAAGTTCCTGACAAAGATTTCACTTTGTCCATAAGTTCCGCCAAAAGAAGAGCTACGCAGAGCTCTAATCATGGAATTGCAGATCACTGAAAGGTGCAATGCGCGATTTAGCACATTGTAATTTAACATTTACACTCCCTTTTGCACCAACAGAACGTACATATATTACACAACCATAACCAAGGTTGGATGCATCTCCAAAGCCATGTAACTTGATTTCTGTTGCTTTGGAAATTAGTATAAAACGAGGAATAGATATATTATTTTCAGTTATAAGTTGGCATTTGAAATTGTTCCAATCGGCAAGAAATTCACTATTAAACTCATCGTCCCATTGCAAGTTGGGTGTTGACCACAATCGTTGCATGAAATATTTTGCAACGAATATTACAGAAGCGCACATTCTTAATGGATCAAAACATTTTCCGATGTCCGATAAAACAGATAGCTTAGAGGTAATTATCGTTTCACCTATATTCCAATTATCGTTATCAATGCAAAATATATCTTGTTTGCTGTTCCAACGACTTCTCAAAACTGTTATCAAGTTTTCTATTGTAGTCTCATTGTCAGCGAGCTGAAATAGACATTTAACAGCAAGGTACACAGCCGATGCAGTACCATATGTTATGGTACATAACCGATAACACTTGACACAATCACTTTTACTTTAACGAAACCAAATGCGATGTAAGTCTCGAAATTCATTTCTCAATAATACTTGTCGGTACATCTTGGCGATGTCTACAGTGAAAACTACGGGCTATTTTTTTAAAACTTATAACAATAGAAAATAAATCCTGTTGTAAATTTGGCCCCACCATGGTACAATCATTCAGTGAAAGTTCCGAAGATATTTTCCGAAGCATTGAAAACATCTCTTAATTTCTTAGTGGTGCTTTTATCCTTTATTACATATTGGTGAGGGATGTAGACCATTTGTATTTTTATATGGTTGTTGTATCTCTTCCATGTGTCCTAAATGAATGTATTCTTTAATGAACTCTTCGTATTGACGTTTTATATTTGGTGGTTTATCCAATTTTCTTTCTAACCAGAAAAACTGTTTCATGGCCGACAATTGATCAATATTAGATTTGCAAAGTAAGGCTACAAAATATCTACCTTCATTATTTCGTGTTAAATTCTGCAAGAAATGTCCTTCACAACTTTGTTCTTCTATTGCATAATTACCTTTTTGTTCGAGATTTTCCATTTTCTAAAATAACTGAACTCTTTTATCAAGATCGTAAAGTACGTTTTTATGCGCTCATGCAACCTATAATTTGTTGTTTTAATTTTAATATTGAATCATTATTGTTAACACTTTTTTTATGTCGGCTTTTACAGGCCATTATTGGCCCGTACCGTGTCAACTATCTGACTCCATCGGTTTCGATCACGAGCCAGCTCTTCGTATTGGTGCAAGCAACCAGAAGATGTCATATCGCTCTCTACGCCCTGGAGACATCGTCGCCGACAGCGACCTCTTCGCCTACTGAAAGGCGGTTCTCCCTTTCAAGATCGCTGTATCATTCGGTTCGGATCAGCACGCCGAACGTGACCGAGCCAGCGCACTCGCTGTCCTTTGATTTCATGCACGATATCAGGAATTTGCATTAAATTCCTGATCTCGTGGTTGAAACGAACCTAGTATGTGCCATCATCGTCGCGTTTTGGGCCATATATCACACGCATGATTCTTCTCTCGAATGTTAGAAGCCACCTTTCGTACTCATCCGTCAAGGTCCAACTCTCACATCCATACATGACAACGGGTCTGCTTAACACTCTGTACAGCTTCAGCTTATCCGCATTTACAAGATATTTTGATTTCAGCAGTGGACGTAGAGGATATAAAGCTCGATTGCCAGCGGCAAGCCGAACTTTGATATCCTCTCCCACACTATTATCGTGAGTAATGAGAGATCCAAGATACTCTAATCTCATTACTCCTTCAAATGTGTGGTTACTACTGAAATCACTTGCGTCTTGGTCTCTTAAACCAGAGATCATACATTTTGTTTTGGACTCATTGATTTTGAGACCAACGGAAACTGAAAACTGTTTCAGTGGATCAAGTATCTCTTTCAATCCGTTGCCATTTAATCCAATCACACAGATATCATCTGCATATGCCAGAAGTTGATTGGATTGTCGGAATAAGATTTTGTCCTGAGGTGTTGCACTTTTACGAAGAATGTATTCAAACATGAGATTAAAGAGTATCGGGGACAGCGCATCTCCTTGTCAAACACCAGGAGTGATTGCAAAAATTCTGGATAGCCTGTTCTCAACTTTAACACAGCATTGTGACTGCGTCACTGTCATTTTACACATATGTACATATTTTTTTGATATTCCTAAATATTCAAGCGCATACCATAGCCTCTCTCGATTGATCGAGTCATAGGCTCGCTTGAAATCTAGGAATACCTAGTGTATATCGCGAGATGCTTCCTAAGCAATTTGGTGACTCCCTTAAAGAAACCACGCGAATTGTGCTCATTGCTGAGGTGTTGTACTCTTAAGACCTTAGCCTTCCACCATTCTTCAGTCTACAAATTCGTTTAGCTGTCCTCCTAGCAAGAACTGCTTTATTTTTCCTTGCGATTGTTAACCGAGTCTGCGCTTCATTATAGGCTTCGGCGTTATTGTAGGTGAGAGCTTGTAGGTATGAATTATTGAATTATTTTTAAATTCCCGTATTCTTCTGCTCTTATATGTTTTCTGATGAAAATTGTGTGTTTAAATTAATGCTATTGTCTAGTTCATTTCTAAATCTTTTCCAATCAGTATATTTACTTGTTAACATTGGATGTTTGTCATTTTCAGTTATTGTATCACTTATTATCATTTAAATAGAGGAGTGGTCAGACGTGGAGTCAAATCCTTCCTTCAATTGTATATTATCAACCGGGACTTTTCTTGTTATAAAGAAGTCAATCAGGTCTGGTATTTTACTTTGGTCGCTGGGCCAGTAAGTTGGTTTACCTGTAGAATGCCAGTTGCAGTTGTATTTAATTATTGCTTGATGGAGCTCTTTCCCTTTCTCGTTGTTAGTCTTGATCCCCAATCCGTATGTTTAGCGTTGAAGTCACCTCTGATTATGAATTGTTTACCTAGCTGCTTGAAGAAGTAAGTATAGGCATTCTGTTTTACGTTATATCTAGGCGGACAATATATTGCGGCTACCACTACTTTATGGTTACGGGTATTAATACTAACGCTAATCGCTTGTATTTCAGCACTTTCAAGCTTTTGATGCAGCTCTTTTATAACAATGCAACCTCTGTAGTTGGCTGGGTGTGCCTCTCCACAGTTGACACATTTTGGTGGGGTGTCTTTTAATTTCGTTCTTGCATTCGTGATGTGTTTTCCTACACATTTTACGCATCTGGGTTCTTTGTTACAAAAGTTTTGCGTATGTCCATGAACTTGTCACCTTTTAAACTGTGGAATCAATTTAGATGTTTTGATGGCTTCTATTTGTACTTTCATATGAAGTATTTCGTTTATTGCATAGATATTTTTAATGTCTTCCGTTCTTTCGAATGATAACATATATAACGGGAGAGGTTTTTTATCACCCCTTTTAAGTAGTTGTGTAACTAAGCTAATTTTAAATCCTTTCTCTAGCAGATACTCTTTAATTTCTTCAGGTTTGCATGATACATGAAGTTTCTTGACAATGACTTTGGTTTGCCTTGTCTGTTTATCTTCATAGGAATACCATGTGACCTTTCCTTCATTAAGAGCTCCGGTGAGCTTTCTATAGCTTTCACCATCTGGGACATTTATTGTAATATCGCCACTATTTAAAACTGTAGCTTGAAATTTTATCTGGTTGTTGTCCATAATTTTCCTAACACTCTTATAATTGTTGAAGTTAGATATTATAACTGGAGGTGGCCGTGGCACTTTTTTCTCCTGTTGTACATTCGTACTTCCGGTTGAGAGTACTTTGCTAGATTTTTTATGTTCTGGTTTAGCCTGAACTATTTCCTTCTGTTGTACATTCGTACTTCCGATTGAAAGCCGCTCGATAGGTTGTTTTTGTTCGGGTGAAATCTGTAGTGATTTACTCATTTTGCTTTTTTTATTTTTTTTTTGTTACGGTTTAAAATCCAACCTGTTTCTCTATTGAGTTCTTCCTCGTCTGTTTCATTAGTCATTTGGGCAGCCGAGCTGACTGAATTTGGTGGTTTTGACAGTGAGTTTTCAAGTAGATTTATTCTTGTTTGAAGGACATTTATACTCTTCATTTATTCATACTTCTCATAGCGTTCCTGGCAAAGTAAGCTATACAGCCTATGCTCCTTGTCAGTGGTCAGGTCATATTTTTCTGGTTCAATTTCATTCAGATTTTCTTGTTTTTTTCCAAAGACTAAGGAAGTACTTTGTTTTGGAGGTGACCTTATTGTCTTTAAGTTTCTATTAAATGGATTACAGCCATTACTTTTGAGTAAGTCATCATTTCTATCGATAGCTTTGTTGTTGCTATTCATTCCATGCATAATGACCTAAATTCTAGGTCATTATCATTTTAAATGAACACACTTCACTTTAAAAATTATGCACTGCACAATAGTTTTTTCTGTTCGAGCATTCACTTTTAAATTGTAAGAAGATATGCACAAAAATGTTTTGGTTTTTTTTAATTTTTAAAAAAACACTGCACTTTTGGTTAAAAAAAGTAAAACAATTTTTGTTGTGTCATTGAATTGACGATTTTACACTTTTGAATTATACAGAAACAAAACACGTCTACTCACTTTGAACACGAAAATGTAATGCACCGATATTGATGGAAGATCGTTTGTAATTCTTGGCATTATTAAAAATTTGTTAATTTGTATTGTAATCACTGCACTGTGATGTAATTGTTAAATTTGTACAATATTTAACTTCACTTGACGATGAATTATTACCTGAGATGGAATTCTAAAGCCTTCCCGAACACTTGCTCAAATAACAGCTGTAGATAATAAAACCTCGGAGTAATTTGAATAGGACTGATTGATCACTGCGGTTCTAACAAGCGATGAGTCTACAGATGTCGTGGACTGTATTTTGTTCTTTTTTAATTTGTATTGAAGGTTGATAAATCGAAGTGGTCGAATTTTATGATGATATAATACTTTTTGAATCTCCTAAATGTAATAAGACATGATGCCGCAATGAACACAAACTACACGAAGGAGCGGCACAGTCCATCACTTTATGGTTTTCAATTAGACAGTTTGTGCACAGATTATATTTTTTCACGAAGTTGGATCGTTGTTTCGGTGTGCTGTAAATTTTTTTGAAGTTAACACACTGATTTAATAAATGAGAACTATTAAAATATTTGCATAATTCTTTTGCGCTCGACTCGAATGATTTTGTTGATTTTGATAATTGGTTTTGATTGTAATGTATTTTCTATTTTGATTCTATTTTGAAGAACTACTGTAAAATCATCGTAAGTTATGTTCTTTTTCTATGAAACTTCCTTTAGTATTTCGACTTTCGAAGGATTATCTAAAGGTTCGATTAAATGATGTCTTAAAAACGGAGTAAAAACATTAATTGCATTATAAGTTCTTAACATCAAAAAGTGATTGTTGAAGTTGTCCAGAAAAGTTTGAAGTGCAGATGCTGAACCTTCTTGAGGCTTTTTTATTTCGTATAAGTTTCTTAAATGCATATCATGAATATTGGATTCGTCATCGTAAAAGTCAACTAAAACTTTCCACACGATGGGATATTTATCTTCCGTTATTGGATAAGACTGAATTAAATGAAATGCTTGACTATCCCATATATATGTACATGAAACCAAATAAAATTTTATTTCAACATCGATATCATTTTCGTCAATCATTTCGTGGCTTTAAATTTAACCATTAAATTTCTTGAGCATAAAATTTCGGTAATGAAATTTGTAGTAGTTTATTTTATTCCTAATTGTTTGCAGATGATCACCTTTAAAATCGTTTGGTTGTTGCATTAATTTTAATTCATCGATACTACTACGTCATTCCAATTCTATGTTTTAATAAATTTCTTCAAAATCTTCTCTATATTTCACATGTGGATATGATAACAACTATCGATAAATGTCTATTTCAGATTGAACCTCATCAAGTTTTGAGACAATACCCTGTATTTGTGACAATATTGTTTTATATTCGAAGGCTGCATTAAAAGCGTCTTCAACCACCTCGCGCTTCACTATTTTTTAAAATTCTTGTATCCATTTATGATTATTTAATAAACTTAACAGATTTTAGATCAAGCGGAATACTAATTAGTGATTATTAAGCTAAATACGTATATGAGCACTAAACCTAGAAATTTAAAATTATATATAGGCAATCAAATTAAAACCTGAATTTTTATTAATGTGGAAAGCACTTTATAACTAGATTCTAAATGCTAACGAGATGACCTGCTCTAAATGAAAATACAAATCCAAGTATCGGGTTTTTCAATAAGAGCACTTCAACTTTTTTTTTGAATAAAACACAAACTGTTCGACTTTTGAACTAACTTTTTTTTTCATTAACAAATTTCAACATAAACATTTAAGTATGAAACTCGATTTCTTTTGCATGACCACTGCGTGCACGTTTTACGAAGTCCAATCTTTGAACCTAATTTTCGATCACTCTTTCGCATAAATCGGCCGAAATTCCTGCAATTTCACGTTCAATATTGGCTCTGAGCTCTTGCAAGGTCGCCGGTTTATTGGCATAGACCAATGACTTCACATAACCCCAAAGAAATAATCTAGAGGTGTCAAATCACACGAGCGCGGCGGCCACTGGACGTGCCCATTTCGCGAAATAACACGCTCATCGAACTTAGTCTTCAATAATGCGATTGTATCGTGTGCTGTGTGGCCCCATCATGTTGAAACCACATGGTCCAAGTCCATTCCATTCAATTGCGGCCAAAAAATGGTTTATCATATCGCGGTATCGATTTCCATTAACAGTAACGTGGTGATCGTTATAGTCGATGAATAAATATGGCCCAATGATGCCGCCGGCATGTAATCTGCACCAAACAGTAACTTTTTCGGGATGCAACGGTGCCTCATGAATCACGTTTGGGTTGCTTCGTGCCCAGTAACGAATATTTTGCTTGTTGACAAATCCATTTAGCCAAAAGTGAGCCTCATCGCTGAAAATGATTTTTCGGTGAAAATCTGCATCATTTTCGATTTGCTCTTGAGCCCAATTCACGAATCGGCGTCGCTTCAAATGGTTCAAACGGCTTAAGTTGTTGTGTCAGCTTGATCTTATACGGCCAAGATCTTTACGTAAAATTCATCACAATGATGTCACAGAAAGGCCCAATTATTGCCACGTCGTGTGAGTGACACATTCGCGTCTTCTTGAACTGAAGCCCTGGCGGCTGCGATGTTTTCAACACTTCGAGCACTTCTTGCTCTTGAGGGCACCAGAACATTATATAGTGAAAACGTAGACTCAAATTTTATCACTATACGGTCGATTGTCGAATTGGCTGGCTTGTTAATTGGACCGTAATACTCTTAAAGCAGCAGCAACAGAACGATTATTTTGATAAAAAATTTGCACGATTTGCAATCGCTGTTCACGTGTGTAGCGTTCCATGATGAAATGTATACCAATGAAGCTTGCAAATGGCAAAATGTTCGCCATCCCTATCGGAAAAAAGTTGCAGCTCATCTGTTGAAACACCCGTCTATGTTGAAGTTCAAAATGGTAAAATTCAGCAATATGGAATACGTAGAAGTTTAAAATGGTATATTAACGCTCTGCAAATATGTAATACATTCGATGTTCTGCTAAAGTACCGTTGACACCATGCGATTATATTCAAACCAATCAGCAGCATGTGGCGAAAATTTTTATGTTCACATATTAAATTTACTCAAAATATTATTTGGTTTTAAATTTCATAATCCCAGTAAAATAATTTGCGAAAAATTGTCATATTTTTTGAAACGAATTAATTTTAAAAAATTAAAAAAAGGATATTAATTTCGTAATAAGGCATATTTCAAAATATAAAATGTATAAATTATGAATTATCCACTAAACTATAAATTTAATATTTGGTATGACCGCCACTCTCCTTTAATTACCGCTGCACACCTGTTGCTCATAAATGAATCAAATTTTGAATTTCGTCATTGCTAATATCATCCCACGCAATTTGGATTTGGTGCTTCAGTCGCTGGATGGTTTCTGGATTGCTTTGACGGCCTTCATGCTTCATAATAGCTCAAATTTTTGCAATTGGGTTCATATCTGGACTATAAGGGAGTCATTTTATTGTGCTGATGGAATTATCAACCAAGTACTTTTTAACCTTCAAATAGAAATAAAATGTTATGAACCAAAGTTGTTTATTATTTTTTACCTGAAAGTTATACAGAAGTTTTAAATAAAGAAAAAAAAGCAGTCATTTGTTTTGATCTGTGGGCTAGCGCGTTGACTTGTTGAAAGATGAAGCTCTCAGTTTCACTAAATAGATCCAAAACTGATGCTTTCCAACGCCTTTCCAGAATGTTCAGGTTCACATTACCGGTCAACCTTGCTTCTACAAAGGCCAAGTGACTTACACCAGCATTACTACTACACCCTCAAACCATTACACCCTCAGTTTTATTAGGCACTTGTTGAGTGCAGATATCGCTGAGACATTCACCTGGTTTTCTACGCACAATTAACCATCCATCTCCCACATGCAGTTTAAATTTGCTTTCGTCAGAGAACACCACGTTATTCCACAACTCTCTGTTCTAGTTAGAGTGCTCTCTGGTCCGCTGAAGCCGACAAATTTTTGAAAATATCTTTAGAAAAAGTTTCTGCAGCGAGTAGCATGCCTTATTTGCGTTCCGTAACCTTCTCCGAGCAGTTGAACTGGAAATTTCAATACCTGTTGCTGTAGCAAGATCGGCTTGCAATATCGGTGAAGTTTTAAATCGGTTCTGCTTGGAACGAAGAATCAGATATTTATCTTGCACTGTTGTGGTTTTTCGCGGTCTGCAAGACTCTTCAGACCGCTCTGTGTTCCTCGTAGTCCTATATTTATTTAATTTATGATTTCCCACGTCCTATTCTATCACTAATTTCACGCACGGACAGTTCTTCCTTCCATAACACGATAACAACACTTTTTTCTTGATCGTTCAGTTTAGACATTTTAAGTACTTTATTCGCTTTTTTATACTAAAATCAATTTCTCCATAAACATAACTTTAACAACTTATACTTTCACAGTTCGGGTGAATTACCAAATGAAATCTTAAAATTAGAATCTAAAAAAAGTATAAACACTAGGCAATATTTAACGTTTTTATAGGAATTTGAACTGTCCGGATTTTTTTGCACAGTACAATATATATTATACATATATATATTTATATATATATATATATATATATATATATATATATATATATATATATATATATATATATATATATAAATATATATATATATATATATATATATATATATATATATATATATATATATATATATATATATATATATATATATATATATATATATATATATATATTTAATATATATATTATATATTTTTTATCAATTAAATAAATTACTATTTATATTCAAATTTATCAATTTGTTATTTTAATATCCATTTTAATTTAAAGCACGAAGCAGGAAAAGTGAGCAAACAAGTGAAAAAACAAAATGAAGTAAAAGCTTTCTTGATTATGAATTATTTAATATTTAGTGTTGTCACACAAAGTAGTTTACAAAGTAGTTTCATGAAATGAACAGAAACCGTCGCCTTTTCATTTCCCGCCTTAAAGAAATGCTTTTACTTCCACAACAGGTAAAGATAATAGACAAATATAAAGCATGTTTGCCGTACGAAAGTATGATTGAAGCGTTTTAATGAATGCTTAGTGTGAAAGCGTGTATAAAACAAACTGAGCTTGAATTTGTACTGGATTTCTTATTATCTTAGATCAATCAAATCTAGAAATAATTTAGGATAAAATACTCGTCAAAAGATAATGTCTAAGACTCAAAGTAACAAAATTACATAAAAGGCAAAAGAAAGGATGAAAAGGATAAATTCAAAACAGAACATAAATAACATGTTAAAAGTATACATAAATTAAAAAAAAAATTCAATATGGAATATATTTTTATAAATGTATTTATAAATAAAATTGATGCAATCAAAATAATGTGTTCGTTTATGTAAGAAATTGTTTATAAATATATTGATATCAAAAATATTTGATTGAAGTAATAATATTTATGAAAATAAAATGTAAAATTTTTATGTATGAATATACATATGTTTGTTAATTAATACATTATATCTTTTTAACGAATCATATATACATACATTTCGCCCTGTGGATGGGGGTATTCATGTTTCGTAAATATTACGAACGAAACATGAGACTCATAGAATACCACCACATTGCCCAGAGATTGTGGTAGGAGGCGAATTAATCTGGTTGGATCGCTGGGCTGACGACCCGCTTCCGTAAAAACCAAACTTAACAGGTTAGTCAATGTCAACAAACAAAAAAATCGGATACCGCCAAAAAAATAAAGACCCTCTGCTTAAGTACCCGGAAGCGAAATTGAGGATCGGCACGTGGAACCTGCAGTCACTTCGAAAACGTTGCGGGTTTGACGACTTTATCACATAAACTCGATGGCCTAAAAGTAGAGACCATGTGTCCCAAGAGTATACGTTGCTACACAGTGGAAATCACCTCGGAAATCTAGGAGTTGGATTTCGTATTGGGCCACAAGTAAAACAGGCTGTACTGAACTTTCATGCAGACGGTAATCGAATGTGCAAGCTTCGCTTGCACATGAGATTAGCCATCTTGTCAATTGTTTGTGTACATGCGCCCACTGATGCAAGCCAACCCCAAGATAAAGACTTATTTTACAAAAATTTGGATAATCTGATAGGCTCTATACCCGAGCACGATGTTAAATGGGTGATTGGTGACTTTAATGCTAGAGCCGGCAGAAATCAGACCGACTTACGCAATAATATATAGATCCGTACTCCCGACACGAAACTGCGACCGAAAATGGGGAAAGAATGATGTACTTTCCCATCACTCATAATCTTAAAGTGGCAAGTACAGTTTTCCCTAATAAAAACATACATTTAGAACTATGGACACATCTACGTAAAACCCCCACGAAGTCAAATTGATCATGTGTGATTTTCAAAAGGCCAGGCGGGTTGTCCAAGACGTGAGATCGTATCGTTCGGCAGCAAAATTCGTAGGTAATGAACATTATCTGATCACTGTAAAGCTACGATGGAAAATTTCGTATAAATCAAGGAGAACAGGGGAATATACAACGCGATTCTCCTGCGAAGATCTGAAAAATGAAGAAACGCAACGAAAATATCAAGATCTTGTCAGCAACAGCATTTTGTGATCCAATCCAAGTGAACAGTGTCTGGAAGTATTGGAATTCTCCGTTGTCGATTCGGCCCAGCACATTCTCGGTATAGTGAAAACTACATTACCTTGGGAAGAATTACTCCTCTGGTGGAGGAGATTATCGATAAATACCAAGGAGGATTCCATCCAAATCGGTCAGTCACTGATCAAGTTTTTCGTTACGGATGATTCTTTCAAGTATATTGAATCTCTCATTACTCATGACAATAGTGTGGGAGAGGATATCAAAGTTAGCCTTGCCGCTGGCAATCGGGCTTTATATCCTTTACGCCGACTTCTGAAATCAAAATATCTTGGAAATGCGGAAAATGGCTTCTAACATTTGAGAGAAGATTCATGCGAACCGCCCAGGTGGCGCAGTTCACATTAAATAGCTGACCACGATATCAGAAGGATCGTGGTGTGCTGCTAAGGTTGAATGGCTTGGTACTGTTGTAGTTTACATACCAGGTGGTCTGTATGTAAACTACAACAGCACCAAGCTATTCAGCGGCTTACTGGATGATCGTGTTTTATTTGAGAATTCTATCAGGCGATGTGCATTAGTATTATCTTTCGAGATGGATGGTGATAGGTGCATCATCTCATGAACGGAGTCTTGATAGAATGATCCAGTTTCTTTGTTATTAAAGGGAACTGATTTCAACATACACACATACCACATTTAGTATGAATTTATTGTTTAACTACCCGGACTAGAAACCCAGTTGTTCTACTACTCAGACATAGCAATTTTTAGATGCTGTACTGAGAATCATTTATGTTACATTTGTAATGAAGGGTTTTCTATTTTAAGTTAGTTAATTTTGCAATTCTTAGCAAGTTGAACTGATTTAAGCCTATATTATACTTCAGTGAGTATTTGTTATAAATCGTTTTGTCTAATTTTGGAATTGAGATGTATCCGCTACTACTCGTAGGTCTCGTTTGCCATATGATTCTTCATAGATGTGTGTTTGGCTGTTTAAAAGTGAAGTTATATCTCAAAATTGTTCACAGTACCTGGTAAGAAATCTGGTAACTTGGTAAGAAATCGTTGACAAGTGACCGTAGGTTTGAGGTCAAAATTGTGGTGTCTGGTTTAGTGGATAAGAAGTGTAATCGTGGAATTATAAACTGTTATTTATTTATTTGTAATTTTATTTGTCGTAAATAAAAAAATTAATAAACGAAATTAATTATTACAGATTCGTACAGATACGTGTTGTGGATTGGCGATTGCAGATTAAAACATTACAAATGTGATTATCCTGTGCCAACAGTAGTTTAGTTACGATTTACCAGGTTTGTATAACCCGTTTCTATCCTTTCCTATTGTTACATATAAACGGCTATAGGAAAAGACTCGGCGTTATTTAGGAATCTTGCCTAGAAAAATAATAAGGTTATCCAATACTAGATTTCCTTAATTACATTGCCTTAGTTACATTGTCATGTTAGTATAAAAAGTAACATAAATATTATTTACTACATAAATATGTATGTACATAGTTTCATGTTATATAAAGGAGTCCTTTGTATAATTATACTTCCGAAAAAATAATCAGTTATATACTCGTAGATAAACACAGAAGCTCGTCTTTCTTTTTTCAATAATTAAAACAAAACAAAAAACTATAAAAGAAAATTGAAAATAAATAAATCCAAAATTAACTGTAGAAAAAGATAATTGAAAACAGAAGTTCACAAAAAACTAAAAAGGTTTATAAAATGAACTTAGCAAATTTTCTAATTAAAGTTTTCAATACACAAAGCAAAAATATCATTAACTCTTTTTTTTTGTTTTGATAAAAGTATTTGAAAACTATAGAGAACGAAAGCTTTACAGGAAACTTTTTCGTTTCACATTACATTCTCTGTCGACCAAAGTGTATGATGGAGAAATCAAACTTTTACGACCAGTATAAAAAATTGAAACTTTTTCTGTTTCAAAATAATTCAAATTGGGACAGCTTAACCTTGAAATATCGATTGATTTATTCGATTCGCGTGTATTTATGTCATAACTACGCGATGATTGTGAGTTAAGCCATAAACTCCGATTTGTTTTCGAAAGTAGGTTCGTGGTTTGGTTAGAGTGGCTGTCTTGAACGGTAGGTGTAAAGCAAGTTGTGTAATATTTATCTATATCTTCACACCTACGAAAATAATCACTTTGATGTCACCGAAAGTTTACCGGATCTTGACCGAATTTGGCCAGATTTGTCTATAGTTGTTACACATGAGTTGGTATTGGTTCATTTATAATTTATTGATCTTTGAAATTCTTCCTTAAATAAATAAGACCTTATTTGAGGCCAGTTGGAATGTTCACTGTGAGTCTTCTGCAAAGAAGTTTAGAACCTCATGGTTTATAATTGCATCACTGGTAAGAGATATATGAATGCCTTATATTCATAGAAAAATGAGTTTTGAGCTATATGGCTTTATTCGTTTACATTTCTTTACCTAGTATATCTAAGGGAGTAAGATAAAAAATAATCATCAGAGCTTAAGTATGTGTGCTTCTAAGTATACCGCTCATTATCTAGCAAGCAGTTCTCTGAAATTCTCGTAAAAAGGCTTGAAATATAGAGTTAAATACATATAATAGCTTTCTTGAATCTTTCCATTATGTTCGATTTCCAGTTTGTTTGCTGTCCAGTTTAAAAAGCACGTATTTCGCTTTGTCTAAATAAATTATTCAGATTAGAGGATCGGTCTGAGGAAGTTTTCTTGAGAATAGGTTCAACTCAATATTATTAGAAATTAATTTAATCTATAATATATGTTAAATTAAGGAAGTGTTGAACTTATATAGCTTTTAATCATTCAAAGTGCAAGCAGTAATTCTGAACATTGCAATAGTATATTCATCCACATAAGCAGTCATCTTAAATTATTTCTTGTCTAGGTTGAGTTACTGACAAAGAAAGAGACATACTTGAAAACCCACTTTGCGTTGTTCTTTAAAATTCTGGTGGTGTGAGAATTATCCAAATGTACTGTTACAATCCTTTCTCTAAGAATTTGATTCATCCATCTCCAGAGTAATCTTTCTATTCGCCGATGTAATATTTTTCAAATTACGTTCATTTGAATACGGCTTTCGGTCAAGGTAAGATTTTATATGCATATTCGCAGGAATGATGCCATCAGGATTTACTGATTTATATAGTATTTGACATTTAATAGCTACAATTATTTTTTTTTGTGTTCTCCGGGTGCAGCTACGTAGCAGCCTTCAGGACTTTGGTAGTACATTAATGATTCATCTCTGTTAACGGCCCAGAGCCCACCGAGTCTTTGAAGAAAACTCAGGATGGCTGAAAGACAATTTTTTAATTTACATAGGCAAGTTTCATAAGGGCCTTCAAATAGATAAAGAGTCGATTTGTGTTAGCTAATTTATTCGCTGCTGACTTTCATGTTCTGTTCCGAAATTTGTAAAAAGCCGTAGCACTTTTCGTTAACCTTATGGCTAAAAAGCAAGGAAATCAACGAATTCATGCGGGTAGACTAGGGTGATCCTCACATGATTACTGTATTCAATGAATAATATTTCATACAAACCACTAACCTTGTAAATGGGGTTTATTCAACAATCACCCTTCATTGTATTATTATCCTCTGGTGAATATTACATTTTAAGGTGGTCTCGTAACAAAAAGTATAATTATAACACTTAAGTGTCAATATTATTTATTTCCTCATACATATATCAACATATTTACCCCAAGCCCAAATTTTCTCTTCCAAACAATTGGTTAACCGAACCAACAAAACCATTTAAACTGTAATAAAACAAAATATAAAGAACACAAACCCATAAAGGAAAATAAATAAAAACCAACCTCCCCACAAGAAAAAGAAAATTCTTTTAGTTTACATCCCTTGTACTTGTCAAATATTCTTAACATTTTCTTATCTATTTCGTACTTCTTTTATTATATTTGCGTTATTTTTATATTATGGATATGTGTTTTATGTATATCTGAAAATCCTCAAAAATAATAAAAATTTGTTAGAATAAAGGCAAACACACAATCATAAAAATTTAAAACAATAACATTAGGAAAATTATCGTTGTTATACGACATTTTCACCAGTGTCGTTCTGTGCCGCTGACAATAAGTGTGCGAGAGAAAGAGAGCGAGGGAGAGCTACAAATAATGTTTACCTATACATTATGACCAAATAAATACGAGTACACAGCAATATAAAAACAATTCAAAAAAAAATTTCAAAAAATAAAATAAAAATGTATAATTTATAAACGGAAATAACAACAAGAAAAAGCTCCGAAAAAGCACAACAAGGCGTCTCCATAGACAAATACAATGTTCTCTTTGTTTGCTTCTCGTCTTTTTTTCGCTATACCATCCGTTTGAATAATGAAAATTCTTATTCCTATTTTTTCTGGGTTTTCTTGTTTTATGTTATTACTACTATCATTATTTTTACTATTGTCATTTTGTTTTGTGTATTTTTTTTACTACATTGTCCCTATTTGTAAAGACAATTTTCAGTTAAGTTTACAAAATTTGTTTCGTCTTCATCCGGATTAACGAACGAAAAATATATGGGAGTATCGATATAAAAACAAACGTCATCGCGAATTAAAAGGATGTTACTGCTCGATAAAATATATCGAAAATTATCGTTTTGGTCGATTGACTTATATTTATTCAACAATTTGTGTGGTTTTGTCTCATACTCATTGCTTTTGGGGAATGCTGGTATACTATGCTTATTTTTAACACTTACGGTTATCGTCTTTTGCTTCCATACTCCAAAAAAACATTCCCAAAATAAATATTTTCTATTTGGAAATTCAAAATGACATTACTACCTTCAAGTAGGCCTTATTTCGCAATTTTTTATTTTTTATTATCGAATCTTTAATCTGATACAGTAAAGAGTACGATTAAAACATGCAGAGGAAAATAAACTTAAGACAGACTAAAAGTTGGTGTATTAGGTGCGGTCGAAATATCCCTGTACCAACAAACTGATGTTCCAAAGAAATTTAAATTTGAGTTCATATGCAGTATTATTATCGTCACTTGAGTGTCTGTTTCTATTGTTGCAGTCTGGTTTGGGACTCAAGGCTTAACTCTTTCGCGGTTTGCCTATTAACTACGCCTTTACATAGCAAATCGAAGACGTAAGTAGTATGGGAGCCTCGTTAGGGTTATGCAATTGTTATTGTAACTGTGCTGTGACGTGATCGTAACTATTTTAACTTTGGTTTTCGACCTTGATACAAATTCAAAATGGTGAATGCACATCGAATAGTTCTCTAACAATGAACAGAGGTATTAAAAGTATTACTAAGAGGACTCTATGAGTGAATAGAGGTATTGAAAGTAGTAGTAGTACTTAAAGGTCTAATGTGGAGTTCTCCTGCCAAAAAATTTAATGTGAATAATCATTGGTAGATGTTCTTGCTATTCTTTTGCTAATTTTTCCCGGATATTATGAAAAATATTTAATATGTTATCAATGAATTAAGACAATATGTTACTTATATTACTTTCTTGGTTGATGATGAGGAACCTTTGTGAATGTATTTCTGTTATCTTTAAATAAGATCGTAACCGTGATATTTTCAGGTCGTCTATTATTTCTACGGTCAAGTATTATTGTTAATGGTTGCGTGGCTATCGTGACACACATAGTAATTTTCTATTTCTTATCTTTATAGTACTATAGTAATTTTTCTAGATCGTCTTTAATTTTCGCGGTCGTTTATGTTAGCCGTGTTCCTTGACGCACAGTGATCCGGATCAGATCACATTTTCCATGCAAACCAAAGACACATTTTGATCCAAAATGAAATTTGGATCAAAATGTGTCTTTGGTTTGCATGGAAAATGTGATCTGATCCGGATTACTGTGCGTCAAGAAACACGGCTGTTGTCATTGGTCGTGTTCTCTTTATAGTATTATACTAATTTTTATAGGTTGTGTCTGTAATTCTTAAGTCGCGGCAGCCATATTTATTTTGGTTTGAGATCATTTGTTTATGGTTGTGGTCGTTGTTGTTAATGTGTTAAAGATTTAGTAGCTTTAAATTACGAAGGAAGTTTTTATTAATATTTAAAATGGTGGTGGCGTCTGGAACAGTAGGGCGATCAGTAGATTACGTAAAAAAAGTTGAATTGTACCGACAAAAGTACATCCTATTTGAGGATTGCTTTAGATAGTTTTATAATTTTATATAATATTTAATAATTATAAGTAGTAAATGCCATCACTTATTTTAAAAAATTTTATATTCCTCGCAAAATTTTATAATGTAGGTTTCGATACATTCATTTAAAAATAATTATAATTTTGTATCACTGTCGAATTATAGGGAATGGGAATCGCTAACGCTCTCATTAATTCACATTGACTATTTCCATACGATTCGAACATGACATTTACCCGGCTCCTTCGCAGTTTCGTCCTCTGATGATCAGCGCTACATTTGTCTTCTTTAGCTTTTTCATCAACTTATTACTAATGATTTTGCTTTTTATACTTGTGAATAATCTTCTTTGACAACGCCGTTTTAAATGAACATGAATACGACCCCTGAGAAGGGTTTTTGCCAGGTTAATTTTCCGCACAGGGTAGGGTTGATCTATACCATATCATCGTACTTTAAGAAACGGAATTCTGGCGCCTGTTCTCTGATACTCTCTAGGAACTTATTGAACAAACTTAGAGTTCTAGTATAAAAAAAAGAAAAAAAATCATCTCTCTATACTATTCGATTTACAAAGCGTAACTATCATACGAACACTCTTGTTTCAAATACGACCATACGAAAATGCCAGGCGTATTTAACAGATACCAGATTTGTGTGTACAAGGCCGGAACCAAAGGCCAAGAGTCAATATACAAGAACCAACCGTGAAAATCAATCTTATACACCATGATAATCACATGTGTGATTCTCTCGTTAACCGCGTTAGTATGCAGGTATTATTTGCAAAGATCGTCATATTCACTATAACAACAGAGATAATCATAGAAGTTAGGCTGCTTGTCCAGCATGTTTAATGAAACCCCTATGTCACGTGGTTTCAAAAACACTGTGTAAAGAATGTTATTGGGATTTCCGTAGTGAAGCATTCTTTGCACGACATGAGACAGGAGATATCTATGAAAAATTATGACGGTGTAATAAATGTCATAAGACGATAAAGGTAACAAGAGTTCGCCACTTTCACGAAATATTTTGTTCAACATGCCAAATGTTTCAACCGCAACTCTATTTCACCTCGTTTGTATTTTTCGACATGGATACGGCAGCATCAATATCAACGAAACAAACTATACGATCTTCGTATGTTGATTATGTATCTATACATATCAGTGGGCAATAAGATTTTTTCATCGTCAAGATTGACTGCAAACAGTTTTTGCAAGCCTTTGGTGGAATTTCCTGCAAACAATTTTAAATATTTTTAATTTCCAATTTTTGATACATATCAAAATTATCGGTCCTCTTTCTTGTTCTTGGATATATTAGTTTTTATTAGAAAACGTAGTGTGATATAAATTAACACACAGTGAAAACATCTGTGGTACAATTGAATCCAGCCAATTTCTTTTCTGATATTATAAACATTAGTTAAATCGTTGTTTATTAATGATTCTAATAAAGAACGGTCGAAGTTCTTTATCTTTCTCCAAATTAAATAATTGTTACTAGTATATATTGAGACAACAACTGCTTGAAAAACCGTATCAATAGCACAACAATATCCAGAGCTATCTTATAAGAGGTAAACCCTCACTTTTTGTTTTTTCAAATATAGGCTTGGGGATATGGGCCTAGGATTTTTAGAATAACTGGCCAATATAATGGCCTATCTATACACAAATGCCACTATGAGGGTTTATCTATTGTAAAGCCAGTAGAAATTTTACTATAAGATCCATCATCATAGTGAAACTTTTAAATTAGTTCAGTTGAATATTTTTGCTGTTGCATAGTTTTTATTTATAAAATTTGATTCGGGATGAGGCTACATTTTTTTAACATTTACACTTTTTCGGGATAGACATACATTTTAGCAAAGAAACAAACAAAATTCGGGATGAAAGTTCGGGCTAACTTCATTGACTTACATCCAGTGTATGCGATGTTTGAAGTAGATAACTGTTTTCGACACAATTTTGTTCAGCGATGAAGCTTTCGGTTTATGTTTACTACCTTCTCATCGGGCTACAAGGTATGTCATTACGATTTATGTACCCTTCCCGGAGTATCATAGCAATATGAGAATCTGACGAAAATATTTGCATGTTTACCGATCTATTAAACTGAAATGAAATAAAATTTTCTTCATTTTTCTACATTTAACTTAACTTTATCGAGGACTGTTTAAATTAAATTTAATGGTAGTTCGACCCATAAAAACCCAATTTCCAATACAATTATGCTCGCGGCACAACAACAAATTATTTTTATAATTTTCTTGTAAGAATTGTAATTAAATAAGTTGTAAATTTATGTTGCTTCTTTTATATACCACGACATTTAATAAAATCATTTATAATGTACATATTGCTTAAAGTGCATAAAAGCATAAACCTAACGATTTGTATATAGAACCATAAATACATAAAACACTTGTGGAACTTCATTAAAATTTCATATTGCAATTCGGTATCAAAAAGAAAATCAAATCTGTGTTTTTTGCATCCCATAATTAAATATCTGCGATTTAAATTTATTTTCCCACAGCAGTACGAGACGTAGGTAGCATAAAACCGTAAATGGAAAATTACTTTGATATTTCATAAAAAAAAATTCCATTCGTTTCGATTTTCCTTTTATGTTTAAATAAAGTGAATTTCAAATAAATATTTTTTTATTTTTGGTTAAGTATGTAAATACATTTTGTAATTATTATTCGTTTATTCATCACACAGCAACATATTCGTAATTAAAACTTCGATCGTAAATATGTATTCGACAATTAATTGAATGAAATGCAACCTGCAATTTTCCTCTGACAGAAAAAGTCTCATTCACTATACTCATGACGGTCTTCATCCAAATGAATACGATTGTTTTACAAACTGGAAACGACTTCTTGTTTATTCGTATATTCTTCGTTCATTGCATACTTTGTCTGTTTTACGATCTTTCAGTTGATGATATCGAACTTCCATCTATTAAAGGGATTCTTAATTGCTTATAACACAATATATTGTTAGTTGGACTCCACATTAGTGACTTATCTTATTAATTTTGGTGTTTTTTTAGAGGTTCACAACTCTTAGTTGGCAACACTGCTTTATTTGATAACCCATTTAACAACTGATAGTTGCCTTTTGTTTAGTTTGATTTGACATTTCATTATTGATAAACTTACATCAGATCAACAAATTGTTGAAATTTTTTATAAAAATAATGGTTCTGGTTCTATTTAAAATGTTGTTTTCCGACGAAGCCCATTTTTGGTTGAATACGTAAATAAGCAGAATTTATGAGGATAATTCACAGGCTTCTGTCACAACACCATTACATCCACAGAAATTTACTATTTGTTGCGCTTTATGAGCTGGGGGAGCCATTGGTTCATATATCTTCAAAAACGATGATGGTCAGAATGTTACTGTCAATGGTCAGCCGTACACGGACATGATACGAAAACGTTTCGTACCTCGATTAGCTGGCACTAATCTTGCTGAAATGTGGTTCCAACAGGACGGAGCCACATGCCACACAGCGTGCGCTACAATTGCATTACATAAACTTTTGATGAAAGAATAATTTCGCGTAATGGTTCAATTAATTGGCCACCAAGATCGATAAACCAGTGACAATAGAACACCTGTGTCGCGATTTTGGTCGCAGTTTTATTGATTTCTCTCTAAATGAGACAAATTACCGGTAAACATTAGTATTAGTGTAAATGTCTATGTATAATATGAAGCATATGTTTTTATAACGTCAAACAAGTGAAAAAACTTCAGTTTATTATATGTATTGTTGTTTTTATTTTTTTTTTAACGACAAATTCAACTTGGTTTTAGTTTTACAAAATTAAATATTAAAATGGCCTTAATCGTGCCAATTGTATATTTTGAAAGAAAGTGTAAAACAAAAATATATAATGAATATATGCGGGATACTATGGATCCTTTCAACATATCCGATAGATGGTAAATTAAATACAAATAAATGTTTATTATATATTCATAAGAATTATTGTTTTATTTTACAGTTTCATAGATAATTATCGGCTACCAAAACATGTGGTACATAAATTGATCTTTGATATTAGCCCATTTATTAATGATAGTGGCAATAAAAATAAAATTGCATTACATTTGGAGTTCTTGGCTGCTTTAAATTTGTACGCTAGTGGAAGCCACCAGCGGCGCGTGGGACTAGATGCTTTTGCCACTATGAGCCAAAGTAAAATCTCGTCTAGCATAAGACGAATAAGTAAAGTAATTGGGACGAGATTAGTGGACGATTACATAGTTTTTCCCGAAACAAGGGAATTGTGTAATACAAAAAAACAAGAATTTTTATGTAAATATGATGTTCCTGGTATAATCGGATTGATAGATTGTACCCATATTGCGATCACACGAATCCATAAAAAGGATGAACATGCGTATGTTAACAGGAAAGGATATCATTCCATAAATACGCAAGCGGTAATCAAAAAATGTAAGTAAATTATTTGAAAAATAGGTAAAACTAATAAATGTATCTAACTATTGCAGATTTGTGATTTAAAACTTAGAATATTATAAATATATTACTATCCAGGATCCACTCATGATTCATATATATGGAATGGAAGCCCAATTCTGCCGATAGTTGAACGGTTAAATTTAGAGGATAATTAAACATGGTTATTCGGTAATGCAATAATAAGTATATATATATATATATATATATATATATATATATATATATATATATATATATATATATATATATTAAATGAATTTTTTATTGATGATAGCATATTATTCATGACAGTTGATAGTGGATATGCATTAAGATCGTACATGATGGTGCCATATCGTAACCCAAGAATAGCCACCCAATACAGATTCAACAAAGTGCATAGTAAAATAAGAATCGGCATAGACCGTTGTTTCGGAGTTTTAAAAAGCAGATTCCGCTGCCTTTTAACATCATCCGGTCATCTCCATTACAGCCATGAAAGATCGGTGAATATTAATTACACATGCGCTGTGTTATACAACATATTGAAAATAATTATCCTATTGTTGAAATTGATATGGAAATCGAAGAAGAAATTGTTCCAGTTCCTAATATTAGAGAAGGAACTGTTGGTGAAGAAAACAGATTAATTTTATTAAATTTGTTTCAACAAAATCAATTTTTATAATTGAAATTCCTTATCTATTGCTGACGCTTTAACAGGAAGTGTATTTCCCGAAAATTTAAAAATAAAATCAAATAAATAATTTGTTGTTTTTTATTGTTTATTATTATTATTATTTAAGATTTCTATAATATTATTTAACTGTTGTGTTATATTATTGGTGGTTTCAGTATAAACAATTCTTGAAGTCCGCACCTCTCCTATTAATTCCCGTAATAAATCGTTCGTGTCCTGCTGCAGATTTATCACCCTTTCCACTCCGGTTAATGCTACGCTTTCCTATAAAGTAAAATAAACAAAACGACATAATGATAATTGAAATATTTTATAATTTCGTATGCACAACTCACATTCCTAGGATTTCCTCGCAAACGCTGTTCTCCTCCGATGTTGGAAATCCTTGCTGTTCGTATTCGCGATCGCCGAGCACTGGGGGTGTTTGATCTATCGGAAATATGGGACTGTTCGGCTATGGATGAAATAGGTATTGGGACAGGGATCAGTTGGGATGTAGAAAAACTAGGTAATAGGACAGAGGTTGTTTGGGATCGGGATGGATTAATTATAGAAACAGGGGTCAGTTGGGATGAACTAGGTTATGTGACAAGAGGTAGTTGGGCTATGGATGGAATTGGTATTGGGACAGGGGATAGTAGGATGTGAATGGACTTAGTATGGGGATAATAGTCAACTGGGATGTGGACGAACTTGGCATGGGAACAGGATTTTTAGAATTAAAATGTTGTGGGATGTGTGACAAAGGATGTTCTTCTGTGGACATAATTGGAGTATATTCTGGAGAATTGGTGAATGACTCATCTAAATATTCTTTAAGGATTTCTGGTTCGGGAGAGGATGAGGGTAAAGAAAAATTGTTTATTGGAGAGCGGCTTCTGGTTCGTGATATCTATTAAAAATAATTAATTTTAAGTGAAAATTAAATATTAGTAAGTATTTTATAAAAAATTACCAGTCCAGGCTCGGCGATTTGTCCGGCCCCGTCTAAATGGTTAATATTACAAATCATTATGATTTGCTCGTCTTCATCAGTCAGTGCAGTTCTATGGTGCCACCTCCAGTTCGTAGCCTTTCTTGACGAAGTTTTGTTAATTTTTTTTTAACATTTTTTTCATATCCTGTCATATCTAAAATTTCAAAATTTATTTATTAAAAATAACATATTTCGATAATTTTGTTGATAAAAAATACCCTTTTCCATTGTTCCACTTTTATTTTCCGAAATTTCATTTAAATTACTAGTTAATGTGGTCCACAATTCCAATTTTCTGTTGTTGCTTGTGGAACCCACGAAAGAAAACATTGCTTGAAAATTTTTCTTCAAGAAATTTTAAAAACATGTGTTTCTGAGCATTAGTCACTCTGACCTGTAAGAATATGCAAAGCATT
The DNA here is from genome assembly GCA_963932295.1 of Tipula lateralis. Classification (NCBI taxonomy): domain Eukaryota; kingdom Metazoa; phylum Arthropoda; class Insecta; order Diptera; family Tipulidae; genus Tipula; species Tipula lateralis. The sequence goes on from OZ010737.1 coordinate 115,973,138, forward strand.
AATTATTTTTATAATCATAATGGAAAACTTCTACATAAATAAAATATAAACAAAATATGTAATACAAATTCAAATAAGTAACAATTTCTTGCTTATTACATACTAATTATTATATAGTAATATAATAACTTTAAATTTAATTCATAAAAACTAACCGTCATTTTGATTAAAAAAATATTTCTTCAAAAAAAACGAAAACGAAATTTATTTTGAATTACCGAATATACAAACCGAAATAAACCAAAGAATTGCCATCTTCCCAACTATGTAGTAGGTGAAACATATCTCATAAAATATCCTATCCGCCGTAGTATTTTCGGTTTTGTACCGATTCACAAAAATATTCATGTAACCACACCAATTGGTTCATAGGAATGAGACAAATATCACTACCATAAACAAATTAATTGACAGCATACACTATCATATTGTGTATTATACTGCATGTATGTATACAAAATAATTTGTCTCATTTGGAGAGAAACTATTAAAACTGCGGCCAAAATCGCGACACTGGATATCAACATTCGACGAGTTATTGACCGCAAATTGTATTATTGATAATCATTGTTTATATATTTCTAATCATAAAGAAATATATATTTCTTTGTTTTATTATGATTTAAGCTTGTGTAACTCTACAAAAACACACTTTATAAATTGTTTCAACCATTTTTACAGGCAGCCATTTCTTAAAGTTATCATAGTTTAAGGTTAGATTAGTTTGGTTATGTTCATTCCCTAAATGAAGGCTTCTGTAATAAATATGTGCTTTTCTCGTCTTTAAACTCAACTTGTAAGCCCATGTAACTGGCATGTTATACTATCGAATAGAATTAAATAGGAAACTTTAAAACAGATATATGGTAAGTAGCAAATACTCGTAAAAATTTGTTGAAAAAATCTTGTTTTGTCTCTATTATCTGTTTCAGAGACGAACCCAACTTTATCGAGTTCCTTCTTAAAATCGTAACATGCACCGAAACCAAGACGTACGAATGTAGGGAAATTGATAGCCTATTGTACTGACATGGAAGATGGTTGGCCCATGTTATGTGAGTTCCAACAGTAGGTTACGGATGTTTTCATCCAACATCAACGATCGTAATCGTATATGATAAAAATCCATATGGAGATTTGAACCTTGTCTCTTCTATAAGGTTCAACTTTTGGCATTTGATCGATACACACATATTATATTTTTAGTTAAAATAATATTTTTTTTCTTCCGGTTTTTACAGGCCATCATTGGCCCGTACCGTGTCAACAATCTGGTTCCATTGGTTTCGATCACGAGCCAGTTCTTCAAACCGTTGTAGGCAGTTTGAAGATGCAAGATCGCTCTCTACGCTGTGAAGCCATCGTCGCCGACAGCGACCTCTTCACCTACCGAAAGGCGGTTCTCCCTTAAAGGTTCGCTGTATCATTCGGTTCGGATCAGCACGCAGAACGTGTCCGAGCCAGCGTACTGGCTTTCCTTTAATTTCATGCACGATATCAGGAATTTGCATTAAATTCCTGTTCTCGTGATTGAAAAGAACTCGGTAAGTGCCATCGACGTCGCGTTTTGTGCCATATATCACACGGATGATTCTTCTCTCGAATGTTAGAAGCCATCTTTCGTACTCATCCGTCAAGGTCTAACTCTCACATCCATACACGACAACGGGTCTGATCAATACTCTGTACAGTTTCAGCTTATCCGTATTTGCAAGATATTTTGATTTCAGCAGTGGACGTAGAGGATTCAAAGCCCAATTGCAAGCGGCCAGGCGGACCTTGATATCCTCGCCCACACTATTATCGTGAGTGACGAGAGATCCAAGATACTTGAATCTCATCACTCCTTCAAACATGTGGTTACTACTGAAATCAATTGCGTCTTGGTCTCTAAAACCCGAGATTAGATATTTGGTTTTTGACTCGTTGATTTTGAGACCAACGGAAGCTGAACACTGTCCCAGTGGATTAAGTATCTCTTTCACTCCGTTGCCATTTAATCCAATCACACAGATATCATCTGCATAAGCAAGAAGTTGATTGGATTGTCGGAATACGAAATTATCCTGAGGTGTTTCACTTTTACGAAGGATGTATTCCAACATGAGATTAAAAAGTATCGGGGACAGCGCATCTCCTTGTCGAACACCGGAATTGATTGCAAAAGTTCTCGATAGCCTGTTCTCAACTTTGACACAGCATTGTGACTGCGTTACTTTCATTTTACACAGATGTACATATTTTTTTGGTATTCCTAAATATTCAAGCGCATACCATAGCCTCTCTCGATTGATGGAGTCATAGGCTTTCTTGAAATCTAGGAATACCTGGTGTACATCGCGAGATGTTTCGTAGTACTTGGAAAGAATCATCCGCAGCGAAAAAACTTGATCAGTGACTGACCGATTTGGACGGAATCCTCCTTGGTAGTCACTGACAATCTCCTCCGCTAAAGGAGTAATTCTTCCCAAGATTATGTATGACAGTAACTTATATGCTCTGCAAAGGAGAGCTATACCGCGATAATTTTCGCACTTCAAGCGATCACCCTTCTTGAAAATTGGGCATAACGCGGCCACTTTCCATTCTTCGGGCAGAACTTCATTTCACCATACCTATCGAACTAGGTCGAAAAGACATTTCCACAAAGTTAGCCCTTCGAATATCAAGAGCTCTGAATTAATTCTGTCTACAAATGCGTTTAGCTGTCCTCCTAGCAAGAACTGCCTTGTTTTTCCTTGCAGTTGTTGACCGAGTCTGCGCTTCATTGTGGACTATATTGCGTTGCTCAACAGCAAGATGACACTCCTCATCAAACCAATCATTTGTGGGCTTAGTTTTCACTATACCGAGAGTGTGCTGGGCAGCATCGACAACCGAGGTTTTCAATACTTTCCAGACACTGTTCACATCATCAGATTGGTAATTGGATTGCATAATGCTATTGTTGCCAAAATCTTGATATTTTTGGTTGCGTTTCTTCATTTATCACCTGCGCAGGAGAATCGCGTTGTATATTCTCCTGTCCTCCCTGACTTTCCATAAAATACCATAGCAACCATAAAATGGTCAATGCCTACGAATTTTACTGACGACCGATACGATCTCACGTCTTGAACAACCCGAGCCCGCCCTTTTGAAATCAACACATGGTCCATTTGGCTTCGGGATGTTTTACGTGGATGTGTCCATGTTTCTAAGTGGATGTTTTTATGAGGGAAGAATGTACTTGCTACATTAAGATCATGAGCGATCGCAAAGTACATCATTGTTTGCCCATTCTCGGGGGCAGTTTCGTGTCGGGAGTACGGACCTATATTGTTACATAAGTCGGTCTGATTTCTGCCAGCTCTAGCATTAAAGTCAACAATCACCAATTTGTTATCGTGCTCCGGTATAGAACCCATCAGATAATCCAGATTATTGTAAAATGAGTCTTTATCCTGAGATTGGCTTACATCAGTGGGCGCATGTATATTGACAGGTTGGCTAATCTCATGTGCAAGCGAAGCTTACACATTTGACTATCGACTTGAAAGTCCAGGACGTTTAAATAATATACATGTCTGTTTTATTGTATAAATTATTTGATTCGATAAAAAAGTCAATAATTCAAAATTAGTGTTAACTGAAATTCTGGCCAAGAACTGAATTTCAGGCGAGAGGTAGTTTTCACCGATGAATAATCAAATATCAAAATATATTTGTAGTTTATAAAGTATACGGTAGTGTAATGTATATGGAATAACATATCGGGAAAATCCCTTTCGCGGATTCAAATTTTTCATGTCAGATTTGCATAAATGTGCCTGAATTTCGTTAACACGTTCAACTATCTCTTTAAAGGTATGGGTGGCCATTTCCGAAGAGAAATTATAGAACCAAGAACTTATGAGGTGTGTGGATTGTTCTTTGTTTATTAAATGTTATTGCCAGTATTGATGTTAGTATCCAGTTAGCAAAATTTTCCCAAATTTTTACGCTTTTTGTATTTAAAAACTTGTTTTTGTATGATACAAATGAGGCTGTTATTCCAGAAAACATAAAAAAAATCCACCATTTGGTTATTAACGATTACAAATTGTAGGTGCATGAGCTAGCTGACATTGTAAAGTTATCAGATGGTAGTGTTTTTACCATTTTACAAGAACATTTCGGTATGTGAAAGCTCTATGCAAAGTAGGTGCCGCGTGAGCTCACAGTCGATATAAAAACACCAACGAATCGATGCTTCAGAAGAGTTTTTAGCGGTGTTAAATCGCAATAAAATGGAATTCTATCGTCGATATGTGACAATGAATGAGACATGGATTCACAATTACATGAATCAAAAAGATAGTCAGTTGACTGGATAGCTGACGACGAACCGAATCCAAAAAGAGAAAAGACGTAAAATTCGGCCGGTAAGGTGTTGTTGTCTGTATTTTAAAATGCGAACGGATTAACATCAACAACTGTCTCCAAAACGAAACCACCATCAACAGTGGTTGAACTGTACACTGTTACTATGTTGTAACAAAAATATTTTGCAACACAATGAATAAAATACGCCGCAAATTGAAAAACAAAAACTAACATGAATCGTATTCCAATTAGATAAGTCGGCTTGCAGCGGAATTGTATTTTTTTCTTTAAGGTAAAATTGCGAAAAAAATACAAAACAAACAGGAACGATCACAAAACTAGGACAAAAGATGACTGACATGGGATGAAAGGATACCTGTTGAATTAGTAGTAGAATAGTAGAATTTTCCATTTATTTATTATTTCGCCTGTATACTGCGATTCATGCTGGTTTCGAAATACGAGCTTAGTACTTCTATTCAATCATAGATGTCACCAGTGTCCATAACACTACCCTCCGCCCAAACCTGTTCGTCCCGAACAGATCAAATTCTCTTCCTCTATAGAGAGCCAACCTTTCCAAATGTACAACCTTCCGTTTTCCTCGGATGCCCTTCTGAATTCGGTAGATTACATCATTAATTTTTGTAATCACATTGTATGGTCCTTCCCAGCTAGGTTGCAGTTTTGGTGATAAGCCTCTCTTCCGTTGTAAGTTGTGAAGCCAGGCTGACTGCTCTTTGTTAGGTCTCAAGCCTCGGATTTCATATCGAGGAAGTCTTATCTTTTGTATTGGCTGCTCTTCTTTACTGAGTTTCACAACTCCCATCGTCTGTGTAATAATCTTATCTTCCAATTCACCACGAATTTCCGTTGCCAATCGTACGAAGAATTATAGTGCGATATTGCACTATAATTCTTCGTACGATTGGCTCTCCGTTATTTAACTGTAGTTGTAGCTTAAAATCTCCACAGTTTAACGTAGCATGTCCTATGTCCAAAACGAGTTTGTTCTTCTTCATGAAGTCTCCTCCTAAAATCACCTCATCGACAATATCAGCCACCAAAACTTCATGACAGAAGTCCCTGTTACCAATTCGTATGGCCACTTCTTTCTCTCCCTTGATCTCTGCACTTTCGCCGGTTGCTGTTTGCAGTTTTAATCCTCCAATTGAATCAAGTTCATTTTCTATTAAATCAGCCCGCACAATTGCCCGCATTGCTCCTGTATCTAGTGTTATCATACAGGCTCTCCCGTTGATTTCTCCATTTAATGTTAAGCCATCACCACCTCTTGTCAACCGTGGAACGGGGATGGCTGTCATGCTGGATTTTGTTTAAGAAGTTAGGTTTCTTTCTTTATCAACCTTCTCATTTATTGTTTGCAATATTACAGGACGCTCCTTCTATTCTGATCCCTTGTAATCTTCCCTTTTCCTCCAATACAATGATGATGGTATCATTGCCCGCTTACGTTTTATTTCCCAACAGTCCCTTGAAATATGACCAGGTTTGTCCACATATCCAACATCTAATTCTACTTTTTCCAGACCGAAACTTTATTGGTAGCCAATCATTTCCTGATTTGTTAAAATTCCTTGAGTTATAATTTCCTGATTCTAATCCGACTCGTCGTATTTTTACATCTGGTGTTATCATCTTATTAACAGTCTCAATTTTTAATGCACAAGCGATGGTCTCCTCAAATGTTGTTTTCAATGCTAACACTACCGTGTATTCGGGCGCCATATAAAAGTGTGTTAGATGTACCAATCGCTCGATATCTGCAGCAAACTCTTGAAGCGTTTCTCCGATACGTTGATAACGACCTTTGAGCTCCATCCTGTATAGTTCTCGCTTTTGATCAGCACCATATTTTCTTTCCAAGGCCTGCATGACTTTTTCATAGTCCCTGCGTTCAGATTCTGGAATGATTTGCAACATATCTGCCGCACCACCTTTTAACGCCACTATGAGAGCTGCCAACTGGTCTTCCTTACACCAATTATTTCTTACTGCTGCCGTTTTAAATTGCAATTTGAAAATGTTGAACGACGTTGTTCCGTCGAATGTCGGAGGCTTTAATTTAATTCCGCTGACTGGTTTCAGGATTTGAGTAGCACCGCCATTATTTTTAATATCTATAATCTCTTTTTCCAGTTTCAAAAACCTTTCATCAGCCGCTTCGAATTGTTGCTCCATTTGACTTTTTACTGTATCCACTTTGGCATTTAAAGAAATGGACATTTCACGGAACTTATCACTCACTTCGGATATAAAATGCCGTTGAATATTTTCTTGTTGTTCCAACCGTTCGCACAGATTCTTGTCTGATGTTCAAATTTTCTTGGCCGGTCAACATTTCAGTTTTCAAATTTTCTTGGCCGGTTTGCAAATTTTCCTGTCCGGTTCTCATTTCGGATTTCAAATTGTCCAAGCCAGTCATCATTTGATGCATCGCCGCCATTAACTGCTCCATATCGAAATTTGTAGGTGCTGGAGTAGGTTTATTTATTGCTGCTGGGACAATGGTTGCACCGGCATTTGTTGCCCCTTTCATTAGATCCTCCGCATTAGGTACGCCAGTATTAAATTCGTACTGGTCTGGATCGATGTTCTGTTCCAGCAAAGCTTGTTGTAGTCTCTTCTGTAATACTGCTTTGCTACCCGTTGTAGGAAAACCCCTTGCTTCAGCTCGGTCTTCAGCTCCGACACTTTCAACTCAAGTAGCTTCATGTCTTCTTATTCACAATCCCACCGCTGTCACCAATTGTTATGTTTTCCCCTAGTAGGGATTCAAACCACTCCACGGCTCGATCACTGGATTGTGAATTAAAACTACTTATTTGTTTTTCACTTTAACTTTTATTGAAAATCACCACAATTCACTTTCACAGTACTTTTATTTAACTGTTACTTTTCCACTATTTCACTTTTTATTCGTTTTTCCCAATTAAATTTATCGCTTTCCCAATTCAGACTGAAAGTCTATGCTTTCTACTCGCGTATTTATACTCATTTTGCCCGCTTCTCGGTCATTGTAGAATTTTCCATTTATTTATTATATTATTTCGCCTGTATACTGCGTTTCCAAATACGAGTTTAGTACTTCTATTCAATCATAGATGTCACCAGTGTCCGTAACTAAATATATATATATATATATATATATATATATATATATATATATATATATATATATATATATTTCTATCGCTATCTAGTCATAGGAAGATGTTCTGCTCTAGTACTCTCTAAGCGCCTTAGCTTCTTCAGTACTACTGCTGCCGTGTGAGTCACAGCATTCCACGCTTTTTCAGATACGGTTTCCGGCCCTTTCAACAGCTTTCTCCGATCGATGATATATTATGCGCTCTAATACTTTGCCAGCCGTATCTAACACGCACAATGGTCGGTACGCGGATGGATCATCTGGAGGTTTATTTGGCAGCAACACCAGGCGCTACCTCTTCCATCTTTCCGGAAATACCCCTTCTCTCAGACACGAGTTGTTAACTTCTCTAAAGTCGCCAGATCTGGCTCGGATGGCGTCCTTTAAAGCAATATTTGGAATATTGTCAGGTCCATGAGCTTTTCAATTCCCAAATCGTTAATATGCACTCATCAGTTCTTCTGTAGATACCAAGGGTACTTCCACTGAGTCAGATATTATATCAATGGCAGGGATCAAATCATTTTGTTGCGGGAATAAAGCGGTTATAATTCTGTTAAGTGTCACTGGACAAGAGGGTGGTGATGCATTTCGATTTCTGACCCTATTCATTACGATTTTATAGGGTCTTACTCATGGGTCACGATCCACTTCACTGCACAGCTCTTTCCAGCATTGACGCTTACTCGCTTTAATTGCCTGCTTAAACTGATTTCGGACATCCAAGTATGTTCTGCGTAAACCAGGATAGGATTTTCTACACCAGGCCGGTTGGTATTTTCTCCTTGCATGGTGGCACATCCGGCGCAATTGTGCAATCTGCTCAGACCACCAGTATGCTGGTTATCTAATTATACCATAGTTTTACAGCAAGCGTCAGAAATCACGTTCATCATCTCCGTCGCTTTTGAATTGGCCGTCCCCAATAGGTTGGGCTTTCAAGGAAGAGCTTGAATAAGTCTTCCTCGAACGTACATGTTCTACAGCCAACCGGTTTCCTTATAGGTTTTGTACGTCGATCAGTACAAGAAGTGTACCAGTTTCATTTCAAACAGTATAAAGCTTGGTGGTCACTATGGGTGTAGTGTTCACTGACTTTTCATGCAGTTGCCAAACGTGTCAAGCAGCTGCTACCAAATGTCAAATCAAATATGGAGGAGGCAACGCCCTTACGAAAAGTCGTTATATCATCAGTACTAAGTAACGCAACATCTATTGAGGAGAATGTCACGAGTAATGCTAATCCTTTTCTATTCGTATTTTTTCTTCCCCATTCTGTTACCCAGGCGTTAAAGTCGTCAGCAATAACAACAGGATTTCGTCGGGCATCAGCAATCAATCGGTCCAAGTAGTGTTTAAACTTTTCTATTGTGGCACTTGGTGGTGCGTAGCAGCTGTAGATATGCAAACCGTCCACTTTCGCTCGCACAAATCCTACATAAAATAAAAATAATGTTAAAATAATTTTTCTTAGTTTAAGTAATGTGTAATAGTATTGTTTCACAATGTTTGTTGGTTTTTCACTATTTGTGGTTAAATGGATTTCCATTATTAACACTTTTTGTGTAATTTCGTCACTGAATTAAATAAAAACAATGTTTATTTGTGTATATTCTTCCTTAAGCCTAATATTCAAGAAGGGCAATCATATAAAATGCGAAAATTATCACGGTAAAGCTAGAGGGTTCTTCCCGGGATTTCCCGCCCGGGAATTCCCGGGAATTTTCATTTTTTTACATTTCCCGTTTCCCAGGAAAATTAAAATTATTTCCCGGGAAAAAATTAAATTTGATTTAATACGATTTAGCCGAGTTGTAATTTCTGTGATATTCGCTTGTACATCGTATCGAGCCTTTATTCGGTCACTTCACAATTTGATTTTCCCTCTGACAAATCCGTGTTTGTTATTGATCTCCTCTTTCAAGTTGTCCACACATGCTTGTCAACATTAAGCCAATGATGGAACGAACCGCTCCAAATTTGAGATCGCCTGGCAGTCTTAAATTGGTGCCGAAAATTATTGTCGCTGGTGTTACTCTTGTTGTGTTATGCACCGCTGATCGATAGGCCATTAAGTTGATTTGCAATAGGGTATACCTTTGGCCATTTACTGAAGTAGTCCATAACTACCAACACATACTTGTTGCCGCTTTCGCTGGTTTGAAATGGTCCTGCAACATTTATGGCAATCCTCTCAAATGTGGTGCTCCAACATTATATTGTTGCATCGCTCCACGGCTCTTCTTTGCAGGTCCTTTCACTGCCATACATTGGTCACACTTTTGACACCATTCAGCCACTGCTTGTCTACATCCTGCCCAGTAGAACCTTTCATGTACCTTGGCCAGCGTTTTGTTGATCCTTAGGTGGCCTCCGCTTGCTCCTCCGTGGCATTCCTCCAATATTTCTGCCATCCCGATCCTCGGTACTTCCACCAACAATGTTCGCTTTAGGCATCCGCCTTCCATAATTAAACTATCCCATTAAGCCTTGTTAGTTGGGCCTTTATCCGAAATATCGCTCCATATGGATGACGTTCTTCCTCCATGACGTTCAACATCCTTGGTCCATTCATCAACAAGCAACACCTTCGTTAGTCTGATGTCGACGATGTTTTCCTTGTTTTCTACCCGTCCGCAATGTTTACAATCCACTCGACATGGTCGCCTTGATAATGCATCCGCATTTCCATGAGCGCTTCCCTTCCGATGTTGAATTTCGTAGACAAAACTACCCAATCGCTCAATCCATCGTGCTCCTTCGGGATTTTTAAACTGCAGTAGCCATGTCAACGCGCCATGATCCGTTCTTAATAGAAATGATTGGCCATAGAGGTATTTTCGGAAATGTTCCACACATTTCACTATGGCCAATAATTCTCTTCTTGTTACACTAGTTGCGTTCTGGCTTTGATAATATCATGGGATAATATGCGATGACACGTTCCTGTCCATCGATCTCTTGTGACAACACTCATCCTAAGCCATAATGACTTACATCCGTATCCAGAATAAAACTTTTATTCGGAGCCAGATATGAAAGCAATGGTGCTGTACATAATCGCTACTTCATTTCGTTGAACGCTCCTTGCGATGTTGGCAATTCTTAGCACAAATCGTCGATAGTATGTGCCTATCCCGATGAAACTCTTTAGTTGATGTAAGTTTTTATATTTGTTTGAGAAATAAAATTTTCCAGTTCCCGGGAATTCTCGGGAAACCGGGAAATAAATTTTAAAATTCTCGTTTCCCGGGAACAAAAAAAATGTCGGGAATTGATACCCTCTAGGTAAAGCTCTCCTTTGCACAGCATACAAGTTACTGTTGCTCCTTTATCTAGGGAAAACTTGTTTCTATAAGTTTCAGTTTGAATTTACAAATGTATATAAAATATGGGAGAGTAATATCCAGATTTTCGTAATAAATTTATACATACGGGAATTTATTGGCCCAATTTTTTCGGATCGTTGCAGTGTATGTATAATTTCTTAATGTGGCAAAATTTATAAGGGATGATACTTAATTTATAATAAAATAAATTTAATTTTATTAAATTCAATTAACGTCAGGTCCATTTTATGTATAAAATAACAGAAAATGTTTGAATTGCACGTTCATCGATGTGACCACCTTATGCTCGGTTTATCGTCTGCAAGTTTTTCGGCATTCTTTCGAGTAATTTATTTAAATTTTCCTCTGAAATATTTTTCAGAGCTTCTTATAGTTTATTTAATAAATCTTTCGCTGATATTGGACATGTTTTGTGAAGCTTTCGATCTAACTGGTCCCACTTGTTCTTGTAAATAATTCTTACATACATACTTTAGACGTATGCTTCGGATACATTTACGTCAAACCTTTTCTGTTTAATCTTAGTTCGGATGACAAAGCTAAGTTCTCTAATATTGAAAGATAACCGGAGCGATCCATTCGTCCCTTTATTACCAAAACAACCCAATTATAATATGAATATTTAATACCAAAAACAAGTTTTGGAAATCTCTAAATATAATCAAAAAAACTTACTAGCGACTATATAAAATATTATTTATTTGAATATTCTCGCAGAAATAGTAATTATTTGATTAAAACGCAACTTTTTCAGAACAAAACTTTCTCATTTTACTATTTTGGTGAATCACCAAATAACAAAAGCTAAAACAATGTGCGATATGATACTCATCTATGGCTTAGGGGCCGTGATCGACCCTTACCGCATCTCAACTGAGACCTTACGAATCATGTAACGATTGGTGCACATTGTAGGTGGTCAGCCCAACGAATGTTCGTGAGAATCGAACTCGATATCGTGGCGTGATGAGAAACTCTCTTCACCATTAAGCTACAACCGGCGACAGTGCGATATGATAGAGCATTTAAAAAAAATAAATTATTTTAGTTATCTCAACTGTAGAAAAAACCTATCGACCAAAACTTACGGCCTGTAGTGTATTTAACCAAAAAACAAACCAAAACAAAATCGGTCTTGAAATAGTTTACTTTAAGGAACTGATGTAGTCGTTGGTTCTCAGCATTCAAAAGGATTCTCACGAACCACAGTAAAATATCACCAATTATATTAGCAATAACAATTATTTATTATTTAATTGAAATTTATTATTTTACAATTTAAGTTTTTATTAAAAGAGAATTGTTGTCTGATTAGAAAAAAAATAAAACTTCGTGCTTGTATAGAAAGGGGAAACTTGAAAAGGTCGAACGTAATAGGCTAAAACCACTTTATACTGTCAATACATACACCTACACTCCGTCCATAGGGTGGCCAATTTAGTATAGAAGCGTATATCTGAGTATAGCCGAACGAATAATATTCGTCTACCGCTGGCCGTACGGTAAAAGACATAAGTGTGAATAATATTCTGCAATACAACATGCCATATATAAAGCGGAATAACTCCGGATAAAAGTCGAATGAATAATACTCAGTTGCTACAGAACTAAACCTAAATCAATATCGTTTAATGCTAAATCGATTGTGGTAGACATGATTTAAATTTTGCCTTCAGCAAGTTGTTTAAAGCTTTAAAAACTAAGCGATTAATATTTTTCCAGTTTCTTGTATTTTAAAATCCAAATTTGCATTCAATTTAAAATCAGCTTAAAGTAGCTTTTAAATAGTAAATATCTCAAAGCTATATATGTATATGTATGATTGAAGAAACTTGTTCGTTTTCAAGTAGAACACGGATAGTGGTTTTCACAAACAAGGTTAGTGAACCGTATATTTACCCAGACAATGTCCATTGTCATGTTATTTTTGTCTATAAGCACGAACTAAAACCGACACAAAAATCTCATTATAATTTAAAATTTCATATTTTATGCTATCAAAAGCATTTCAATATAGATTCATAATTTTATGTGATAAATTATTGTGTTATTTATCTCAACTTATTATTACTTTACTGTTCATGTTGCTTTATATATATATATGTATATACATAGAGCGTATATAAGACATATAATTTGATAGAAATAAAATAGGAAAAGTGTCATAACAAAAGAAAAGCACAAAACTTTTGTTATGTCTTCATGGTTTTATTTTCTTAAGAGACAACAACGAAAAGAAAAACTTTTCTCATTTCTGTTATATTTTTATAACCTCTCACTGAAATCAGAAACAAATATAAAGAAAAATGGAAAAGTTTTTTTTTTGTTTTGCTTTCAATCCACAGCTTGGGTTTTATTTTACTTCTTCATCGGGGGTTTTTTTTGTGTGTGTGCTTCTTGTTATGGTTATAATTTTGTCAGAAAATCAAACAAACAGCACAAAATAAATAATAACAATAATAAGCCAAAATGTAAAATTCAAAAATTAGCATAAAAATATATTTTGGTGCGATGTGACCAATTGGTCGTTCATTAGGTATTCTAATCAGAATTGTATTTCGGTCCATCTTCACACAATTACATCATACTGTGTTCAGAGTGTTTAAAACATTTGTATACGCTCATTGTTATAACTTGAATTTGCTGTCTATGTTGTCGGCAGTAATTTCAAACTACAATAATTAGATTGTTTGCTGTATTACACGAATTAATTAAAAAAACAGATTTGGGACAGACAAACAGATATTGAATTTGAAAGCATGTTCATGAATTTGAGATATCAATGAAATAATAATTTAACAATTTCATGAAAGTGTCGCCTCATGAAAGCCTTGATCTTGTGTAAATTTGTCATCATGTCCTTTACAATTATTAAATGTTGATGTGGATAAATATAATTTTGAAATCATGAACAAACAGCATGCAGTTGTTGACTGTGTGTGCTGAGGCTCCATTTTTCTGAAACCACATGTTCTCTAGTCGTTGCTCTTCCATTTCAGACCGAAGAAAATTTCGAATCATCTCTTGGTACCGTTCGGCAGTAACATCAAAATCTTGGTCAGTTTCAAACAAATAGTAACCAATGATGTTTCCAGCATGAATACCACACCTTACAGTTGTTTTAAGTAGATGAATTGATTGAGGATTCTGTTTTCACAAATACCGACTGTTCTGTTTATTGACGTGGCCACTGAGATAAAAATGGGCTTCATTGCTCATTATCAATTAAGACAAAAAATTTTCAATTTCACCAGATAGCCTTCGGATTGCATTACTGTACTCAACTCGTTGATAAGGATCACTCCGTAGCAATTTTATGTTTAATTGAATTTTACAAACGGCAACATTTTCAAATTAGTTTCCAAAATTCGCCTTAAACTGCGTGCAAAAATGTGTAACTTGAAACCACGTCCCCGAATTGATGTTTCCGGAGACTGCAACATAATCGCACACCAGAGCCTCATTTTCAGGTCTGTCTGCTGTCGTCCCGCACTGTCGAAAATTCGCATGTAAACGATAAATTGTGGTTTTGTGAGACACTGGACGATTATGATATTTTTGACGCAATTTCCGCTGAGTGGCAATAATGGAACGATTATTTTAAATAAATATGGTCGCTTTTTATGCCCATTCTTGTGGCGTCTATTTATTCATTATAAAATTGGGGCACCTACACAGCACAATGGTTAAGGTGCGATTGGGCTTAACGTTACATAACTAAGATACCGCGCAATTAAACTGGTGGCGAGACTTTTGCCCCACCCTGTACATATATATATATATATATATATATATATATATATATATATATATATATATATATATATATATATATATATATATATATAAATATATATATATATATATATATATATATATATATATATATATATAAATATATATATATATATATATATATATATATATATATATATATATATATATATATATATATATATATATATATATATATATATATATATATATATATATATATATATATATATGAATATGTATATACATATATGTATATATATATCTACTTATATATTTTAGCTAACTCTCAAGTTGGTAGTTATACGCCAACGAAGCATAAATGCTCGCTCATTCAAATTTCAAATTCGTTAAACAATTATACGTTTTACCTTGTGCACATAGTTAAACAACCGAAAGAAGTTCTTATAAATTACAATTTCGTATCTATTAAACTAACTGTTAACCAAATCCTGTATAAATATCTACCTAAACCATCGTCACGACACAAAATCTTATATTCAAACAGGACATTTAGTAGACAAATACATTAGAGAACGAAAAAGTAAGAAAATAAAATTTCCACCTCACTGAATATATCACTTTTATTTTGAACGCAGGTTTTTCCATCTACTTATATTATACTGTTTGTGTTTCTCTTTGATTCTCTTTGTATTTGATTTTTTCAATTTTCTTACGCTAAATTGAAAATCACTTAGACAAACATGTATTTGTGTACAATATAGTAGTGTAATACGTTTATCAATTTAAATTTCGGTTGAGCTTACAGGGATAGGTCTAGGTATTAAAAGTTTATGTTTATACCATTACCGCATCACAAACAGTGACATTTCTTATTGATTACACAAATGAAGATTATTATGATTGGAGAGTTACATAAATGTTTGAGATGTTATGTTGCCCTGTACTTATTAGTATTTATGACTAGTACGAACGAAAACGAACATTATTTATTCTCGTCTTAATAAATAAATGCTTTCAAATAACGTTATATATGCAGAAGGATTTATGATAATATATGTATATAGAAAGTTGACATGTAGCTTTAAATTCAAAAGAGCATTGCTAATAATATTGATACATAAAACTAAACAACAGTACATCAATGCACTTAAACTAGTTTAGACGATAGCCGTTTTATGATGAGCGATAAAACTAGATTTTATGATTGACTTTACATTGAAGTACTTTTACTAAATAAATACGATTTCGCGCCAACACAATATTTAAATTATGATCAATAAAACTACAATTTTATAGCGAAGTAATACGAAATTGGTGTATTCATTTCTATGATTTGAATACCCCATTTATGCTAGTTACAAGACACGATTCCTACCGAATCACGAGATCAGGAATTTAATGCAAATTCCTGATATCGTGCATGAAATCAAAGGATAGCAAATACGCTGGCTCGGTCACGTTCTGCGTGCTGATCCGACACTAATGATACAGCGATCTTTGAAGGGAGAACCGCCTTTCGGTAGACAAAGAGGTCGCTGTCGGCGACGATGGCTCCACGGCGTAAAGAGCGATCTGGCATCTTCCAACTGCTTGCAACAGTATGAAAAGCGGCTCGTGATCGAAACCGATGGAATCAGATTGTTGACACGGTACGGGCCAATAATGGCCTGTAAAAACCGGAAAAAAAAATTGATTGATAGTCAAACCAAATGACAATAATTTGTTGATAACTGTCTATCAACTGTCTTGCAAACTCTTCCGTTGCGTTGTACTATTTTGTTATCTGATTCCAATCGGTGGTGTAACTGGACGCACATATGATCACACTCTATTCAAGTTGGCACATACGTATGCGTTATGCAAATGATTCTAGAGCCTGTAGCCTGGATTAGGCTGTATTAGTTTTGAATTGGTGTAATCAGTTTTTCTAGCTATTCTGCAAAGGACCTTTTTAGGCAATCATGCTTACTATTAAGGATCTCATAATCAGTTAAACTCAATAAGTGAAACTTTAGCTGTCTTAATTTAGTTAATTTAGATTTTTCAAAGTGTTTGACCACAAACAAGTCCCAATTTGATTGTATTTGACGTTCAATGTAAGAAAACGTCGAAACAACTGGAGAAATGATCAAATATAGGAAAAAATACAGAGTTGAAGTTAAAAAAAATGGAAATTATTTAAACTAAACGTAAGGGACCAATACTTCGTACCTACACTTCGTAAAAAATTGTTACGAGATAAAACGAAATTGAAACCAGCAAGTGAGAGAAAGCGCTTTTTAGATGGACAGAGATTTTCAAAAATTTGTATAAAGTGGTAAATGTTCAACCAATTCCTAGAGAGAATATAAATTACATTCTTGATTTTTTTGCGGTTTTTACAGGCCATTATTGGCCCGTAGCGTGTCAACAATCTGACTCCTTCGGTTTCAATCACGAGCCAGCTCTTCAAATCGTTAAAGACAGTTTGGAGATGCCAGATCGCTCCCTACGCCGTGGAGCCATCGTCGCCGACCGCGACCTCTTCGCCTACCCAAAGGCGGTTCTCCCTTAAAGGTTCGCTGTATCATTCGGTTGTTCAAAACTCTGTACAGCTTCAGCTTATCCGCATTTGCAAGATATTTTGATTTCAGCAGTGGAGGTGGAGGATACAAAGCCCGATTGCCAGTGGCAAGGCGGACCTTGATATCCTCGTCCACACTATTATCGTGAGTGATGAGAGATCCAAGATACTTGAATCTCATTACTCCTTCAAACGTGTGGTTACCACTATTGAAATCAATTGCGTCTTGGTCTCTAAAACCAGAGATATTTGGTTTTTGACTCGTTGATTTTGAGACCAACCGAAGCTGAACACTGTTCCAGTGGATCAAGTATCTCTTTCTCTCCGTTGCCATTTAATCCAATCAAACAGATATCATCTGCATAAGCAAGAAGTTGATTGGATTGTCAGAATGAGAAATAATCCTAAAGTGTTTCACTTTTACAAAGGATGTATTCCAACATGAGATTAAAAAGTATCGGGGACAGCGCATCTCCTTGTCCAACAACGGAATTTATTGCAAAAGTTCTCGATAGCCTGTTCTCAACTTTAACCCAGCATTGTGACTGCGTTACTGTCATATTACACAGCTGTACGTATTTTTTCGGTATTCCTAAATATTCAAGCTCATACTATAATCTCTCTCGATTGATCGAGTCATAGGCTTGCTTGAAATCTAGGAATACCTGGTGTACATCGCGAGTTGTTTCGTAGTACTTGGAAAGAATCATCTGCAGCGAAAAAACTTGATCAGTGACTGACTGATTTGGACGGAATCCTCTTTAATAGTCACCGAAAATTTCCTCCGCTAGAGGAGTAATTCTTTCCAAGATAATGTATGACAGTAACTTATATGCTGTGCAAAGGAGAGCTATACCGCGATAAATCTCGCATTTCAAGCGATCACCCTTCTTGAAAATTGGGCATAACGCGGCAACTTTCCATTCTTCGGGCATAACTTCGTTTCGCCATACCAATCGAACAATGTCGAAAAGACAGTTCCACAAAGTTAGCCCTCCGAATTTACAAGAGCTCTGAATTAATGCAATTAACCCTGTAACTTTTGGCAGACGTTTAGCCAAAGTACATAATTTTCAGGAACTTTTGATCACTGCCCGCTCAGTCGAAAAGAGATATATTGTTGGTCGTGAGTTGATCATTAAGTCCCTACTTGGTGTTGTGTTTCTCATCAAGAAACCAAACATCTGACAGTAGACCATATTTTATTGTTTATTGTCGCCTTCCTTAATAGTTTTATAACCACATTCTAATTTTACAATCTTTAAACCATAAATCATTAAAACCTTTTTCTTATCTGAAACTAAGCATATGTCTTTAAATAATAAAATCACACATCTTAAAAATTGCAATCCCAAAATCAAACTAAACAATTTAAGATAAATAATATTTTGAAATTAAACACATGTCCTCTAATCAAAAATCCCTTTTTAATTTGAAATCAAACATACGTATTTTAATAATATCAATCCCAAAAGTTAAATTAAACAACTTAAGATAAATAATAATTTTTGAAATTAAACACATGTCATTTTATCATAAATCATAAAATCTTTTTTAATCTGAAATTTATCATATGTCCTTTTTTATATCAACAAGCATTTGAAATTAATCATATGTTTCTTTTTATCCTCACTTCATATAAAAATTTAGTATATAAGGACAAAATTATTATAAGCAAGATCAGTGTTAATCGAGATACCAAATACATCAAATTGAGTAAAAACAAGTTCTTTTAAAATCAGAAAATTGAAAGGATAATCAACTACCGGTAAGTAAAATAATTATATAACTGATACGAAAGCTCAGGGAATAACTGAATAACGTTCCCTCACATACCTAAGGCAAAGGGAGAGCAATTAGTATCATTACCACAAACAATAAAACCTACTTACTAACAAAAGCTATTTAATAGCTAAATAAAACAATCAACTACTTCCAATACAATCTTTACTCATATAAATAAAACCAATATATTTTATTAAACATTTCATTTATAAAACACTTTCATATTTATAAATAAACCTTCCTTTTTATAAAACATTCAACAATACACTTTTTTTATTACCATTCACTATAAATTCTATACAAAATCAACCGTACCGTAAACAAAGTATTTTATAAACATTTCAAATCTTCTTCACGAATTAAACCAATTCTCGTGAAAACATCTCAATACATTATAAATTACAGTCAAACTATCTTACTTTATAAAACATTGGTTTCTAATTTTAGTACAGTAAAAAACAATTAAGTAAAAAAAAAATGACTGACGATGATGTGTAATTTTCCCTGATAAAAGAGGTTAGTCTTATTTGGGGTAACGTTAATGTATCATCGTGGACTTAGCACAATAGATATTTTGAAAAACTGAGATTAATGAAACAATAAAATAATTTTTTATTTTATTGTTTCATTATTATTGTTAAATTCAAAAAAAAAACTTACGGTTGTTGTTTGTGGGTTCAACTTTGGTGGCTGAAATTGATTGTGTATCAAATATACATACACTAGGTATTCACGCCATCCATACGATAATCAGCTCCGATTCTTCAATGCCTCGTTACCATACTGTTTGCTACTGCCATCCGAACACGTATGTAAATCCAACAATTGTATCTTCTTCGTATGTATCGCCTTTCTGGTTCACAGTCAAATGATGATGCGTGATATCAAACAAACAGCAAAATCATAGTTTACCTACTACGGTTGTGTAATGCTCGACAGGATATCACTTATTTTAAATGAAATACTTGGCTTTACATTTGTATTTTATGTTTATAGAATTTATTTATTAAATTGTGTGTGTGAGTAGAAATATTCATATAAGGAATTAGTTATAATATGTATTATGTAATTTTAAGTTAAATAACTTTCGTTGCTTTTATTAATTATATTAACATTGTTTTATAAACTGTTTGTTCAATTTCCACCATTTGTTCAATCACCATATAACAAAACACATGATCAAATGACCTTTTCTTTTCCGCACGTTTACTAGTAATTATGTTTTTCTTTTATTATTATACTGTTTCACGTTTGTATCTCAAAATATTTATTGTTCCAGATACAAATTATACTGTGTGGTTACATCCAAATTTATTCAAAATAAACTTTTGAAATTATTCTTATCACTTAATTTCAATAATCACATAATTTGAATTAATTGGCATTTGTTTTAGTCTTGTCTTCTAGACGACCAAAAATTGTATCTCTTCTCTCAAAAACAAATGTATCGAGAACGAAAAATATACCGTGCGACTCATACAACTACCAAAAATACCGGAATAAATATTAATTATGATTAAATAAAAAAAATACGTCAAGATGTTCATACATAAAAAGAAGAAATCAGGATACAGTACCACGTACAATATTGTGCTCTTAATAATTCATGGAATTGTTACAATCCCTGGTGAACGATTCTTCTTTAACTTCTGCATGGCCATTGTGAATTCCTCATACGATAGATCCTCAACGAACATCTCTGCGGTCTGTATTTGAGAGTATTCAAACACAGCTTGTGATACATGTGGAACATTAAGTAAATCAGAGAAATGTTCACGCCATGTATCGAGTACCGCATCGACGTTAACACAGAGGTTTCCATCCTGGTCCTGAATGGCAGTTGACCGAGATCTTAAGGTATGGTGCAATTCGGTGATTCCTTTAAAGAAATCACGCGAATTGTGCTCATTGCTGAGTTGTTGTACTCTTAAGACCTTAGCTTTCCACCATTATCGCTTCTTCAGTCTACAAATTCGTTTAGCTGTCCTCCTAGCAAGAACTGCTTTGTTTTTCCTTGTGATTGTAAACCGAGTCTGCGCTTCATTCGTTCAGGCTATATTTCGTTGCTCAACAGCAAGATGACACTCCTCATCAAACCAATCATTTTTGGGCTTAGTTTTCTATACCGAGAATGTGCTGGGCAGCATCGACAACCGAGGTTTTCAATACTTCCCAGACACTGTTCACATCATCAGATTAGATTGGTAATTGAATTGCATAATGCTTGATTTTTTCTTGATTACATTCTTGATTAAAGAATTCAAAAAACATTCTAGATTTATTTTTTAAACGATTAAAACTGTTAAAAACCCAAACTCCTGAAAATCCAAAGAAAAATATTAAAAATATTTTTTTTATTTAAGTAGAAATTCATCATACTAAAATCAATTGCCGAACTGGAACTGTACAAAAAAGAACTGATAGAAAAATGAATTTCTAGAAACCAAAAAACACAAACTGAAGCTGCAAAATATAACTCCAGGAAGAACAAACACAATTCAGATTAATAAATAAATTATTATTCAAATAAATTATGAATTTACTGGAATAAATTTATTTTATTTATTGTAAAATGTAAAATAAGAGTTTGAACGTGTGGCGCTTTATCGCCCAAGTATGAAATAATATCTTGCAAATCCGTATAAGTTGAAAATGTCCAGTGTATTGATCTGACTTCTATCGATTCATACGGATTTATGCCAAATATGGATGTGACAGTTTGACTACAGATGAGTACGAGAGAAGGTTTCTAGTATTTGAGCGAATACTCATTTATGTGGTATATTGCCATAACTGCTATATTGATAGCGCACATACATAATTCTGTTCAATAACGAGATTGATAATTTTATGTGCATTCCTGATATTCTACATGAAATCAAGAACAGTGAGTTCGCTGGACTGGTTCGTTCTGCCAGTAGTGCAACGATCTCCAATGGTAGAAATTCCTTTAGATACCTGAAGATGTTATTGTCGACGACGAGAGCGATCTGGCATTTCTAATTGCAATCAACAGTATGAAGAGCTCGTAAAAGCCGTTAAAATATATTAACATCGCCAATCAATAATAAATTTTTATATTTAATCTTAGGCAAACATAAATTAAGATCGGCCCAAAAACGTCTCATTGCTGTGAATGAGTGAACTCAATATACAATGTCAACTTTGATTTAAGTGAAATAACTGTTGTTAATAAATACATCAGTTTGCCCATTACATTTGTAAACTTTAACATTTAAAACAATGAGAAACGAAAACACTGTCATCTCAAGATCACTGAAGAACTTTGTTAAATATTTTTTTAAAGGAATATGAGCGCAGTATATCCATTTCAGTATTGGTTTGGAAACGCGATGAGCAACCATTTAAATTAAAACTGTTTATAACTTGGATTCTAAGGTTTATCCGAACTTTGAAAGACAGATATGTAGCAAGCACATACCAAATATATTGTGCAACATTCAAGATTTTAATTGAAATACATTCGGCATTTTTTCTCTTAATAACTTCATCCACATGCATGTGCTTGTACCGCATATAATGTGTAAGCCAAGAACATAAAAATACTGATTCGAGCATCTCGTAACGACAAACGTGAAACACATGCTCGATAAAATATCGCTCACACACATACAATGTAATTTGTATGTTATTATGCGTGTTAAAAATTAATTTTATGCTTTTTTGAAGCTTTTTATGTTACGTTTCATATTACTCGTAAATTATGTACAGCAACTTATATTTGTTGCAAATCTAAAAGCATGAAATTTTATGAACATAATTAATTTTATTATAAACGTGAAAAGTTTTCGAAAGGAAGTGAAAAAAAAATGATTGTAATGTTCTAAATTTTGCGAAAGCTGTAAAATTTTCAAGTTAACAGATTATATTGGACATAAAACATTTGAGCTCAGATCTGAAATTATAGTTGGTTATTTTTGTCAATAAATAATCTATGGCTTAAAGGCCGTAAACGGGCCTTATCACGTCTCAACTGAGACCTTACGAACCAGTTTTAACTATTGGTGCACATTGTATAGGTGATTAGGTTACACACAAACGCGGGTATTTTTATGTCATCCGGTTGCATGTTAATTTTTGGTTAACGGTGGGAATCGAACTCGAAACCACGGTGTGATGAGAAACTCTCTTAACCATTAAACAACCGGCGACGGATCTTTGTCAATACTCGATTGAAACTGAAATAAACATTATAGAATGTTTCGATTATATTTAACTAAATCGCAATATTGTATACTGTGTACAGTGTTAATATAGACGTTTAAAGTAAAGATTCAACTGTCAATAATAGAATTAAAGGCATTCGTTTTTATTATGTTGCTTGTGGTTTTTGAGGTATAGAGCCTGCCACCTTCTCGTAGAGGAAAATTATAAATAAAATATTAAATTGAATAACCTCGCGGTGCCCTCTTGACAGCAAAAGCAAAAGTACTATCGACAAACCGTTTAGATGACGCAAGTTACAGATGAGATGTTCTATAAGGCCACGAAGTTCCTCTGTAGCAAATATATCCAAAATTAAAGAGCCTCAGCAGATGAATAACAGCAGTTCACAATAAATATCTGAGAATGATTTAAATGATAAAATAATACAATCATTTGAATTAAAGAAAGCACGAATTGAAAACCGACAATTAAAACTGATGATAGAACAGAGTCAGCAAAAAATTTAAATGATCGGGGAAAAAAGAGGAAATTGTAGCGCACGCAACAGCTTTACCATTACCAAAATCCAAAAAATGAAGCGAATATCAAAAAAATGTAATCAAGTAAGTACTACAAGAGATAAAGCGGAAAACCATCCTAATGAAAAAACGAAAACTCAGCCCGAAAAATGCTTCTCACCAGCAAACCATGTAACTTTTCAAAAAATTAAAGAACCTAAAAATGATAAGAAAAATTCCTCCTCCAGTAGTACTTATCAATGTGACAAATTAGTTAGTCATTAACAAATCATTACAGCACAACAGCATCTATTTTTAAGCCAAATTGATGAACAACAATCAACTGAAAATAAATGCAGATATCGAGACAGATTATATAAATCTAACAGAATGCTAAAAGGGTTCGCACCAACAAAGGCTATCATATGAAAATAAACATATGCGATCGATAAGGGTTATGGTTAGAAATGTGCACCAATCATATGACTGAGAAAATATTAAAAGAGAACTGAGTGAAAAGGTTTTAAAATCCTTGATATCGTCATCAAAATTAAAAAGACTTAGAAATGGGATGAAGAACTAATAATTCCTCTTTCGTTTTCAATTCAATCTTTGATAATAAAGAATAATACAAAAACTTGAAATTGAATCGGATAGACCATAGAAATGTTAAATGTGCTGAGAAACATTTAACTTTTACTTGTGAGAAACCTAGGACTTATACGGCAGTGTTCAAACTGTACACAAACCCATTCTGCAAACTACAAAGGATGTCTGGTAGCGAGAGAACTTCAGAGAAGAAAAATAATCGAAATAAACCAACACATTTTCGAAAAGTCAAGCATCAACATCTCTTAGTCATCGTGTAAGAGGTGGTTTATTATAAGTGGCTGAGACAGGAAAGGTCAGTTCCGGACCAGCATTGAACCCTTAAATTTCGAATAATATGATGGAAATAATGTAGAATGCTATGAATGCCAAAAGCAATCTTTCTGTAAGAAAGTTTCTGGTTTCTAAAAAAACTGAAAATTGCTACTTGAAAAGCATGTACTAGAAGCATTTTGAAGGATGCAAAATATCAATGTGTTTATGGTATTTAAGATCCTCTCTAACATACAATCTTACCTTAATATTCAGGGTAATAAACTTTATGAAACAATTTATCCGAAACACCAAGCAAGAGGTGGAACTGTTGTTATACAATAAACCCAGCTTATAATAGTAGAAATTATATCTACCAAACTATTGGTAAGAGTTACCCAAGATAAATTCAGAACTGGTCCTAGAAAAAGGAAAGCAACAAACAACGAGTCCAACAAATCACAACAACATAAGCAAAAAATTCAGAAACTAAATGAAAAATCGTTTTCTTATCTTGAAAAATTTAAAACCCCAATTATGCAGATCTCTCCTATTAAGCGAAGTTGTGGCTTGTGAGCTAGTGATAACAAATCCAAAGCTGAAGAATTTGCTGATCATCTGAATGAAACCGAATCGGCTGCCTGAAAAGTTATTATGTTACCGAAACTAGGTAAATCGCCCAATGGATCAAACTCGTATCGTCCGATAATGTATCGTTATAATTGCTATAATTTCAAAGCTTGCTATAATTTCAATGGGAGGGACTACTTCTGAGAAGAATGAAGCCAATAATAGAAAGTAGACACCTAATGCCGATTGCCGAATCAACATTTTGAATTCAGATGCAAACATTCAACAATTTATCAAATTCATGGTGTTACAGATATTAAAGAAAAGACGTTAGAAAATAAACAAATTTGTTCAACCTTATTTCTTGATGTAGCAGTAGCTTTCGATAAGGTATGACATGAGGGTTTAATATCTAAACTAAATAGTATGCTTCCGGTAGCATATGTCTACCTTTTGGGATAAAATTTATCTTAAAGCTTTATCTTAAATATAGACAATTGTACTGGTTAATAGGAAGAAGGTCAAAAGTAGGCATATACAACAAAATATTGATTTCCAATCAGATTCTTAGGCCGATCTGGTTATATAGCATTCAGCTTTGGGGTTTTACTTTGAACACTAACATCAAATATGTACAAAACTTTAAGAATAAGGTACTTCGGAGTATAGTCAATGCACCCTGGTACATTCGTAATAGAGATTTGGGGATTCCGGATACAAAACACGAAGAAAAGCTAAGGGAACATGTCAATGCGAAAGCCTCTCGGCTACTGGATAATGAGACTGGACTTAAAAGAACCAAACTTGAAGGGTTCGTAAGCATGGGAGCAGCTACCTGCCAACAGACTGACATTGGTGTATCGCTGGATCAACAGTGACCACATTATAGTTTATTTTTAAAGAATTCAGATGTAGATTGATGGTTAGTCTGGAAAGAAAATGTTACTCGTTGATTTCATTACAGCTTGTTATTTAGTCAAATAAGAAAGTATAACTTTTGATTTTATGTTCTATTATCAGTCATCTTTTGAATTAAAGAGCTTGAGTAAAAGTGTTACATGAGTTGATTGATTCGAAATTTTTGGATAATTCACCAGACATATCTTAAAAGTGCCATCAACAGAGCAGTACCTTTAACATATAACTATTCAACGTTTAAAATTCAAAAGTTTTATTGGCCCTTCTGTAACAAATATTATAAAATTGGCATATAACAAGGAACAATTTTTAAGATCTGTTTGATTGGTGTTTGTGGATTAGTTTATAAGTTAAGGTTAACTTAATTTATAGAAATTTTAGAATTATGTTTTATAAAATTTATTTCAGGTAAATTTTTTTCGAAAATGTATAATTACAAGTCGTTTTTTTTATGCACGATATCAGGAATTTGCATTACATTCCTGATCTCGTGGTTGAAAAGAATTTGGTGAGTGCCATCAAAGTCGCGTTTTGAGCCATATAACACACGCAAGATTACTCTATCAAATATTAGAGGCCATCTTTCGTACTCATCCTTCAATGTAATTCATCTAAGCGAAGCTTACACATTCGACTATCGACTACCTGAAAGTTCAATACAGCCTTGTTTACCGGTGCCCCACCGAAATTTCAAACTCCAAGATTTCTGAGGTGATTTAGTATACCAAACTAAAATTGTAGTACATCGCAACCCTGGCAAAATTTTATTTTAAACATACTTCTTTTTAATTTATAGCAAAAATATTTTATCTCTTGTACGATAAAAATTAAAGCGTTGGTTTCAAAATATTAGATGTTGGTTAACCCATGTACAAATTCTCAAACAATCTTTACAAATATATAATTCTCATTATTCATTTTAATTATGATTATGATGTTTTATTTTTAATGGTTCCTATTCATGTATGTTTAGCCTGGATTAGGGGTTTTGTGGAATTTTGAACGAATGTAATTAGATTTATGTTTATAATTGTTAGATAATATGTTTATATATATATATATATATATATATATATATATATATATATATATATATATAAATATATATATATCTTTATATATATATATATATATATATATATATATATATATATATATATATATATATATATATATATATATGTATATATATATATATATATATATATATATATATATATATATATATATAAATAAATATATATATATATATATATATATATATATATATATATATATATATATATATATATATATATAATATATATATATATATATATATATATATATATATATATATATATATATATATATATATATATATATATATATACATATATATTATACATATCATTTGTCTTTATACGAGTACTAAAATATCAATATGCATCTTCAGCGTGTGTAAAGTATATACACTCACAATTAAATTTGTAAATTTTATTTGAAATTTTTATTTCGGTAACAACTTGTCAAAGAAGCTTTCTATCTATCTATTTATACATATATTATGTCTATTTAAAAATAAGCGTATATTATATACTTTTGACTTATTTGTTGTTGCATGTGTAACAACATATGTCAAATATATTACATTTTGTCTATGTATCATGAAAAAAGCGTTCTTCCTATAATTTGTAATACCCTCCCATCACCCATTATAATAAGCAACAATAAAACCACCAACAAGAAAACCGAACTTAGAAAGCTTTTGACGATTGTATTTTATTGTAGTATAATATTTTTTATATGGTTACCATTTTTCCCATTGTTTAATAACATTATATATATATATATATATATATATATATATATATATATATATATATATATATATATATATATATATATATATATATATATATATATATTTATATATATATATATATATATATATATATATATATATATATACATATATATATATATATTATATATATATATATATATATATATATATATATATATATATATATATATATATATATATATATATATATATATATATATATATATATATATATGTGTAATACATAATTTAAATATATGAATGAATGGTGTATGAAGATGATGATCTTCTTGTAGATTATGATGAACAACAATGAAAAATTATCAAACCTCAAAGTGAGATGATGATGAAAAACACTGAAATGAAAGGGAAAATAGACAAAGAAAATTTGTTCATGTAATGTGATATATTTGGTTACAGATATTATATTTTTAGATATGGTACTATACTGCCGCTGCTGCTGCCTTCCTATATTCATATAACCATTGTATGATGTACGGTTTATAAATATATATATATATATATATATATATATATATATATATATATATATATATATATATATATATGTGTATATATATATATAAGTCTCATTTGACGGACAACTAAATAGGCTATATTTAAGATCTCATTGGCTATCTCGCATCTGTATCCATTTAAGAGCTATGGCGTTTTAAAGTTCAAAAAAAAAAAAAAATGATATTTTTTTTCATAAATTTGAGTTTTTCTCAAAAAAATGCCCTAATAATTTTTTTTTTTTACTTAATTTTAATCCGCTAGGATCTCCTCTACAATCCCTCAATACATTATTTGTACCCACGTGTTATAGTTTTTTACTTATGAGACGAAGAATGAAAACACGACACACAAACATTAAAATGTACTTCCCTTAATATTTATTTAAAACTATATTTTTTTTTATAAAAACCGTATTTTCTAAACAAAAAAAACAATTAGAATGTTTTTAAAATTAATTTTAATTCAGTGTCATAATAAAACAACTATAAAAATTTATAAAAGATGCTCAAAATGTCCTCCTTGTTGCTGAATGCAGGCTAATGTTCGGTTAAGTATACCTTTCGTAATTTCAATTCTTGGTAATTCTTCCTTAATCTGTTGAGCCGCTGTGTGTATTCTTTGAATTAGTTCTTCTTTTGTTTCTATCTCTTTGGTATATACAAGTGCCTTCATCATTCCCCATACATAAAAATCTAACACAGTTAGATGGCCTGCAACCATTGAAAATTTGTATCCCATGAAAATTTGAAGCATAACAGTAGACAAAATATACTTTAAGAAAATCCTGTTTTAATATGATTTGCACTCCACCTTTATTTCATAATTGTCATTTATTTCATACTCATAATTGTAACACCGTCGTAAATTTGAGCAGTAATTTTGCTCTGGTTATATTCTATTCTTACAGCTTATCCATTAGCTGAACGATCTTGGATTTCTACAAAATAAATAAATCTTTCGACGACCTCTCCTGTTTAAAAACGATGTTTAGAAACTAATCAAAATATGAACACAAATTAACTTTTGTTTGAGACATCAGTAGTTTCTGCTAGAATGGAAATGTAAAGAATATCTTGAATTTCTGCATAAACGAAGTCATTAAATACGGCATTGATACATTTGAGAACATCATTTTGAATGTAGTTGAAAGTTCCGTTAAAAATTAGACTAGTAGCATAATATGATTTTAAAGTAACCTAATTTTTGCAAAATGATTCGAATATGGCTCTGAACACTCCCGGTTGATCTGAATCAGTTTTTTCATTATGGTCACAAAAGGTCAATTCGCAACTGCCACAAATTTCAACTTCTAACCGATATCATATTTAAAATCTATAATTATATAAAATCACGTTAGTTGAGGGAATCTAGTATTATTTAAAAATAGCAAAAGTCATTCTATTTCATTTCACCTTAAAATTAGTTTCTGTGTTACAAAGGAGAGAGACAAAACTATACCAGCAAGTGATTTTCGTCATTTGCCCACTATTCTTGCATAAAAGCAAAATGAGAGACGGTATTATCATGGTATTTGGTTTAATAAAATCGTAAAACTGAGAGGGAAATATAGCATTTAATACTCAAATGTGTAGCTTTTTGCGATTTGCCCAATGAGAGTTTAAAGACAAAATCAAATTATAAAATGCAACTAGAAGAGGAAATGCATCCAAATGTGACGCCTAGATGTCATCCAAATGTGACGCCTAGATGTCAGCATCCAAATGTGAGGCCTAGATGTCAGCAGTATATAATTGTTACACGTGACATCTTTTCAAATGACATAAGCCATTTTTTTTTATTAGAAGGTAGTACAATTTTAACCATGGACAGGTACACATTGCAACAACGCGTTTACATTATTAAAACTTATTATGAAAATGGGCGTTCTTTGAAAAATACCCATCGCAAAATTCGTGATTTTTTTGGTGTAAATAATCAGCCAAATCAATCTTCAATTCAAAGATTAGTGAAAAAATTCGATGAAACTGGTTGTGTTACTCATAAACCAAAAAAAGGAAGACCAAAAACTGTACGCACAAATGAAAATATTGCTGCTGTTAGTGAAAATGTAGAAAATGAACCGACAACATCAATTTCGCGTCGTTCGCAAGAATTGGGCATATCTTATGGCTCCTTATGGAGGATTTTGCATAAAGATTTGCATTTACACGCTTACAAAATTCAATTAACCCAGAAATTGAAAGAAAGAGACCATTTACAACGTCGTAATTTCGCTAGTTGGATTATTAAACAACGAACGACAGATCCATTGTTTTCAAGCAAAATTTTGTTTAGTGATGAAGCTCATTTCACAATGGATGGATTCGTCAATAAGCAAAATTGTCGTATCTGGGGTGATGAAAATCCTCGTGTTATTCATGAAAAATCTCTACACCCACCAAAAGTTACTGTTTGGTGTGCATTTTGGGCAAATGGAGTCATTGGGCCATTCTTCTTCGAAAATGATGCTGTAAATGCTGTTACTGTGAATGCTGAGCGATACCAATCAATGTTGAGAGACTTTTTATGGACACAGTTGAGTCATATTGATGTGTCTGACGTCTATTTCCAGCAAGACGGTGCTACATGTCACACAACTCGACAAAACATTACGTTTTTGCAATCAAAATTTCCTCAACGTGTAATTTCACGAAATTCAGATTTCAATTGGCCTCCAAGGTCATGTGATCTAACACCATTAGTTTTTTTTAGTGGGGTTTTTTGAAAAGTCGAGTGTATGCTTACAAGCCACAAACAATTAATGATCTAAAGAACAACATTCAAGTTGCAATTCGTGAAATAACACCAGCAACATGTCGGAAAGTCATTGAAAATTTCGATATTCGGATTGATGCCTGCAGACGCAGTCGTGGTGGACACTTGAATGATATTCTATTTCACGTAGAATTGATGATCCATTACTCATACTTTTAATAAAAAAAACAGCTTGAAAAAATTGCAAATAGTTTGTGTTTTATTTAAAAGAAACATGTAGGCGCGTTTTTTGGATGACCCTTATTTTTGAAAGAAATAGAGATGAAATGAATCATTTTACTTTATGAACTCGTATGTGTGTGTATTAGATATACATGCATGTATTACGAATATTTTACTTTAAAACGTTTTAAACAGATTTTTTGAACAGGTTGCACACAATATGCGAGTAAATTTGGAACAAATCTTGTGAATCTATAATAAACGATACTTAAACTATTATTTGTTTGATCTTGATAGAAGTCTAGTAAATGATAAAGGTAAATGATACCTTGCCCATTATGATGGACCACGCCTGGTTTGTTCCATCGATTTTTCACGTTTCAATTATAGGATAATAAATAATTATTTATGTTATCTCAAAAAAAGTTATTAATTTAAAAATTTTCCCGCTTAGACTCTGTTATAGTTTGAGGAAAATTCCCTTAGTCGTGTCATTTGTAACTTGTAGCGACAGACAAATATTGGTATTCTCTTAGACGATTTGTTCGTCAATTATTAATTGAAGTGGCAAACTTTTTATTCTTGTAGACGTTAAAAAAATGTCTTGTCACTTGGAACGACATTTATAGGCGCGTGAAAATTTCAGTCGACATGTTCAGTAGAAATTATTAGTATTCTTTCATTAATTCAGCGATTAACGTTCGTTGCATCAGGTCACTTCAATCGACTAGCAGAATACAAATAGATGAAGTGACACGACAACTGTCGCGGCAACAGTCGGCAATGACACGACTTAGGGAATCGGAGTGTAAATTTCAACGAAAAATCATGTTCAACGATGAAGCTCATTTCGATGGGTTATTACGAATAGGGCGTAAGTCGCATTTTGCAAACTTTACAGGAGAGTGAAAAACCTTTATATTTAAAGTAAAAAAGGATTTAAATCGTGTTGAATGATAACATTTATATCAAAAAATAGTCTCGTTTAAAAATAAATGACTATAAAGGCCATATTATACTATATGTAATTCAACTCTCTGTCGTTTTAATCGACAAACACAATTACTGAAAAATTGATGTTACGCATAAGCCATCGATTTTTGGTTTAATGACTGTAACACAAATATAAGTTATTGGAAACAAAGAAATCAACATGTGCTTTGAGACTCAATTATAGCCATCAAAAGTGATTATGTCGATGAAAATAATCGTCATTTAAACAGTCATTGTAGTTTGCTATTGTTGGACGTTAAAGGAATATTGTTGACTAGATTTGGATGAACTTTACGGCAGTAATATGTGGTTCTAACAAGATAGTACCACATGACACACAGCCGGTAAAACAATTGATCTATTAAAGGGAAAGTTCTATAACCGTACAATCTCGAGAAATGGCCGGTCTAGATTTGAATCTTTTTTTATCGGATTAAGTTAAGGCGTTGGTTAATGTCATCAACGTAAGGCTCACTAAAAATTGACTCTAAAGAATTAGAACGTGCTTGCGTTTGTCATATGAATCACATCAAATTTCATAGTTAAATGAAGTGCACCTGAAATACATTTCAGACCAATATCTTAATTATTCGGTGTATCATAGTAAATTTAATTTTCAGAGCGCTGAGTTTTTTACAAAAATGAACTTTATATTTTTTTGCATATGAAACTTGTGAATAATTGAATCTAATTGATGCAATTCTAATACTTCAGTATAGTATAAGAATATGGTATTGTAGTGTGAAATTAGTGTACGGATGCACCTGAGGCAATTGAAGTTGGAACACAATTGGTTTATTGCAATTCGATACAAGGTAATTTTTATGATATGGATGTAATGTGAGTATGGTGTTATAATTTGATGTTCTCAGCTCGATATTCGAAATTAAAGTGAGCGAGACCTTTGTTATAGTAAAAATTAATCCATCAAATTTAACAAATAATCATCTTAATCGACAAATAAAATGTGAGAAAGTTAAGTTACAAATATATTGATGGCAATATTACTAGTATAAAGAGAATCAATAATACAATTTGAATCGATAAAATATGTATAAAAGAAACATTAGTTATAAATTAAATTTTTTTATTTAAGTTATCTCTAACTTTCAGAGTTCGATCCTAAACAATTAGGATACCCATGACGCAAACCATTAGTAATATCCAAGTGATATTTGTATTGTAGTTACTAATTTCATATTGATCTTCAAAAAGCGGTATAGGGTATTTTCATTAATTTGGAACTGTCGAATCTTAAGTGAGGTCAATCTATTATTCAAGCCATCTAAGGATATGTAATTTTAAACATAATTATTAGGGATAGAGTCATTCGTACCAAATATCATGCTTTTGATGTGAGTATGCTGGTTTCCTGTATACTACTCTTATAGAGTGTCGTGAAAGTGACTGACACGAATGGCACGGTTGGATCCCTTGATCAAAGCGAAGACGACATTTCTTTTATCACTTCGCACTGTAAAGCCCGCCTATCAAGTTATAGGTTAATAATATAGGTTCATTTTCTCTATTATTTTCAACAACGCGCTACTATCTCGTAGCAAAGAAAGAAGCATACTTGCTCTGCCATTTTGGGGTCTTAGGTTTGATTCCCGGTTGTAACCAAAAATCACGATTTGGTGTTTTAAATGTTATTTTATGCGGATTAAACGGTGGGCCTCAGAGGCATTGAGTACTGAAGTAATTTCCGCATTCTTTTTTTTTTTTGTAGAACAGCCGAAGCATTTATATATTAATATTAACTGTAAAGCTATGAGGGAGGTGACAGATTAGTTCAATATTTCAGATTATATGTTGTACTTGATGATGAATTTGCTATTCGAGATACTAACTGCTTCAATTCATCAAGAAGGATTGTTATAAAACTACCACTTGCGTTCTTTGTATAAATTTTACAGAAGAAAGGAGATTATTGAAAATTAGACCAACTATCCGTAAAAACTTGGCAAATCATGCCAAAACTGAATGTGTTCAGTATGGTTGTGGGACACTTGTCTCACATTTTTAATATCGTAATTCAAAAAGTATTGAGAAGACGTGGAGGAAGAAACCGCAGTTCACTTACTTTGCATGTCTTATCTTTTACTGTTTCCATTTTTCAAAGTTCGGAAAAGCCAAATAACTATTATAAAAACAGTTTGGTCATATTTTAGATGTTTCAGAAAGTAAAAACTGGCTTAATACGTTCCTGTCAAATAGTCAAGTTTTAATATTAGATTCTAAATACATTTAATGGGATAAATAATATAGTTTTTTTTTACGTTAAGTTTTATTTCGGGACAGGGCGGACTTTTAGATTTACCTAGCTCCTTGTAACTGTCAGAGCTCCTGCACCCAACGCGCGATCCTTCAATTAAAGGTTAAAAGCTGCCTTAAACTTGTGCATTTTATATTTCAACGGAAACTGAAAACCGACCAACGAATTCCACTTCTTAGATGTTCGATAAATGAATTCGCGCTTTGCATCTTCAGTTCGAGGTTTCGGCAACTTCACCGTAAACCTATGCGCATTAACCGTTCCTCGTGTTACCCACCTTGGCGTAACAAATGGCGGTATTTTCTCCTTTAATTCTGCAGAACATTTACTATTTATTAATCTATAGAACACGCAGAGTTCTACAACATCTCTGCGGTGTCTAGATCTTTCGTGAGTCTGGTTTTTCGTATTATTCGAATGGCACGCCGCTGAACTCTACCCAGCAACTGGAGAGCAGTGCCATATGCTCCACCCCAAACCTGACAGCAATATTCTATACAAGGTCTAATAAAGGTTTTATATATCTGGAGAAACTGATGCGATTTAAAAAACCGTCTGCATCTATTGAGGAACCCGAGTTAACGTGAAGCTGATTTGGTCAATGCTATAATGTGTTCATTCCATTTTAAATTGTTGCTAATCTGAACACCAAGCAGACGAATTGAGTCAAAACCCTCGAGGACATGGCCTTTTACCACAAAAGGGTATTCGTTGTGACTTCTTTTACGCGAGAATGTGCATATTTGTGTTTTTTTCTCGTTAAATTTGACCTGATTTTTAACTCCCCACTCAAATATTGTACTTAAATCGGAATTAAGCGAAGTGACAACTTCCAGCCGTTTACCGTTTAACTGTGAAGGAGAAGGCTCGACCACGAATGAAATAGAAGAGTGCAATGTTGCATCATCGGCAAAACTCTGGATAGGGTTTACAGTGCTATTCAACAAGTCATTAATGTATATCAAAAACAAAGTTGGTGACAAAACTGATCCTTGAGGGACTCCGGCCTTTGGGGAGTGTGTCGTTGATGATCTCCCGTTTAGCACAACGTTGATCTTTTGGTCTTTGAGAAAGCTATTTATCCACTTGATAGTCATCGAATCCTAGCCGTATGCCACAAGTTTACAAATGAGATTCTCATGCCAAACCTTGTCAAAAGCCTTGGATATATCCAAGGCGATTGCAAAGGCTTCTCCGTGGTGCTCAAGGGCGAGATTCCATTTGTTTGTAACATACGTCAAGAGATCGGTTGTGGAGCGACTTTCGCAGAAGCCATATTGTTTACCTGAAATTATTTTATTAATCTCGAGATAATGCACCAGTTGTTGGTTAATGTATTTTTCAAAAACTTTAGCCACGGCTGACACAATTGATATTGACCGGTAGTTTGAAGGGTCAGTTTTATCACAACCACGTTAAAGAACCGGTTGCACCATCGCACTCTTCCAGGCGTTCGGATATTTACCTTGCTTATAAGAAAGGAGAAAAATTTTAGTTAATATTGGAGCCAAGTCACTGGCAAACTCCTTCAGTATTCGAACAGGAATTCCGTCAGGTCCGGTGGCCTTATTTATGTCCATTGTCTTCAGGTTCCTGAAGACAATATCCTCCGAGATGTTGACAGGATTCATTTTGGAACAATACGGAATTGACGGAGGCGTAACTCCGTCTGGGACAACTAAGGTCGAGTTCGAAGTGAAGACGTTTGCAAGTAAGTCTGCCTGCAAATATGGATCCACCACTAAAGCACCATCTGCACATTTCAATGCTGAAATAGATGTTTTGGAAATATTGGCAACCAATGCGACCATCTGGTAAAAGTTGCGATCGGAGATTTTCAACTCGGAAGCCTTAGCGGCTTTCTTGTTGTCAGCTCTTTTCGCTTCCTTAGCACAGATTTTTTTACAGTTGTTACGTGTGGCCTTATATACTTCAAACGAAATTTCGTTTCGCTTATATTTTTTGTGAGCAGATTTATTTTGTCTGGTTGCTTTGGCGGCTTCTTTTGAAAAGATTTTAAAATTAGGATTGGGATTGGAAAAGAATGATGGGATGTATTTATTCATTCCATGTAGAACGGTTTTGGTGAAATTGGAAACGGCGTCGTCTATTTGGTTGTTATAAAAACTGGCTCTCCCACGGAAAATGTTGAAAAAATGAGCGTAACCCAACATTGTCAGCCTCGTTAAAATGCCATAGACGCCTTGGCTGCTGTCTAAATTCTGGTGGTGTTGCGACAGATATTTCTACTGTTATCAGGTTGTGGTCAGAATTTCCAATTCCAGCCTCGACACGCGCTTCCATGGAATGCGGAATTGTTGTAAGACAGAGATCCAGAATATGACTACTTAAAGAATTTTTACATTCAAATGTGGAATCACTAACAATCTGCGTAAGGTCATGCGAAACAGCAAGCCACTCCGTCTGACGCCCAGCACAGTTCGTATTTTGGTGATTCAACCATTCTTTATGGTGGGCATTAAAGTCACCAACCATAATTAATTCGCAGTAGAAATGCGAATGTCATCACATTTGTCTGACCAAACTTCGAAGAAATTCATAGTTTCTGAATCCGTTTGATTGGGATCTATACAAACCAGCAAGAAACGGATACAGGCGTATATAAAATAACTTGTAATGACTGCCCAAAATATTACATTGGACAAACGGGCAGATCATTCCAAATTAGATTTAAAGAACACATAAAAGACATAACCAACAAAGACACAAAATCAAATTATGCATTACACATAAAAAACGAAAAACACAATTATACCGACTTCAACACAAATTTAACCATCATGCACAAATGCAATAAAGGACCAATTTTAGACCGACTAGAAGAACTTGAAATATACACCCACAAAAATAATATAAATATACTCAATGAAAAATTAAACACAAAAACCAACAAAATTTACGACCTTATAATTAATAACAATAGCAATAAAACAATAACTAACTCATAGATAATAGAATATAAGAACATAGTTTAAGAAAAATGTAACAAGTATAAAGTGAACTGATGATGATTAAATATCGAAATCGATCTTCACCAAATAAAATCTACAAAAAATCGTTGCTATAAGGAAGTTTATACAAAAATAAACATTGTGTTTTTTATATGTGTTCAGTACGGTTGTAGGAGACTTGTCTTACATTTTCAATATCGTAATTCAAAAAGTATTGAGAAGACGTGGAGGAAGATACAGCAGTTTACTTACTTTGAATGTCTTATCTTTTACTGTTTACATTTTTCAAAGTTCGTTAAAGCCAAATAACTATTTTGAAAACAGTTTAGTTTGTTAATTCATCTTATTCATATTTTAGATGTTTCAGAAAGTTAAAATTGGCTTTATTATATACTGTTCAAAAAAATCCGGAGAGCTAACATTTTTAAATTAAACCAATTTTTTTCAGAAACGCAATTGTTTCAACACCAAGTAGTATTTTTTTCTTATTATTTAACTCATTATTTACTCATAATGTTATTTGGTTTCAAATTTCATGATCTCAGTAAAATAATTTCTGCGAATTTGCAAAAATAGAGAAAAAGCGTCATATTTTTTGAAACGAATTAATTTTAAAAAATTTAAAAATAATATATTAATTTCGTAATAAGGCATATTTCAAAATATAAAATGTATAAATTATCCACTAAACTATAAATTTAATATTTGGTATGACCACCATTTTTCTTAATTACCGCTGCACACCTGTTGCTCATGAAGTGAATCAAACTTTGATTGCTAATCACGTCATTGCTAATATCATTCCACGCAATTTGGATTTGGTGCTTCAGTTGCTGGATGGTTTCTGGATTACTTTGACGGACTTAATGTTTCATAATAGCCCAACTTTTTTCAATTGGGTTCATACCTGGGCTCTAAAGGGGTCATTTTATTGTGTAGATGGAATTACCAACCAAGTAATTTTTCACCTTCAAGTAGAAATAAAATGTTATGTAACAAAGTTGTTTATTATTTTTTACCTGAAATTTATACAGAAGTTTTAAATAAAGAAAAAAAGAGCATAGTGAATTGTTTTGATCTGTGGGCTGGCGCGTTGACTTGTTGAAAGATGAAGCTCTCACTTTCACTAAATATCTCCAAAACTGATGCTTTCCAACGTCTTTCCAGAATGTTCAGGTACTCACTACTGGTTACCCCTGCTTCGACAAAGGCCAAGTGACCAACACCAGCATTACTACAACACCCTCAAACCATTACACCTTCAGTTTTATTAGGCACTTGTTGAATGCAGATATCGCTGAGGCGTTCACCTGGGTTTCTACGCACAATTAGACATCCATCTCCCACAAGCAGTTTAAGAGAACATCACGTTATTCCACAACTCCCTGGTCTAGTTAGAGTGCTCTCTGGCCAGCTTAAGCAGACAAATTTTTGAAGATATCTTTAGAAAAGATTTCTGCAGTGGGCGGGGTGCCTTAAGATTTGCGTTCAGTATCCTTCTCCGAGCAGTTGAACTGGAAATTTTAATACCTGTTGCTGTAGCAAGATCAACTTGCAATTTCGGTTAAGTTTTAAATCGGTTCCGCTTGGAACGAAGAACCAAAAATTTATCTTGCACTTTTGTGGTTTTTCGCGGTCTGCCAGACCCTTTAGACCGCTCGGTGTTCCCCGTAGTCCTATATTTTTTTATAAGATCGGCAATTGATGATTTCCCACGTCCTATCCTATCACCAATTACACGCACGGACAGTCCTTCCTTCCATAACGCGATAACAACACTTTTTTCTTGGCCGTTTAGTTTAGACATTTTAAGTACTTTATTGGCTTTTTTATACTAAAAGCTCTTTCTCCATAAACATTACTTTAACAACTTATACTTTCAGGGTTCGGGTGAATTACCGAATGCAATCTTAAAATTAGAATCTAAAAAAATAATACCACTAGGCAATATTTAACGTTTTAAAGGAATTCGAACTGTTCGGATTTTTTTGCACAGTACTGTACGTTCCTGTCAAATAGTCAAGTTTTAATATAAGATTTTAAATACATTTAATGGAATCCACACCTAATGAAAGAAACAATATTACTATAATATTAATCCAATCACTTGCTAGTAGTATGGATTTTTCGAAATACAATTTTGAGGACCAATTCAAAGGAACAAAATTGAATATGTAAACTATATATGAGTTGCAAACTTTAGTACAGATGAACATGTATACGCCCAATCTGGAACTGTGCACATTAATATATAAACACTAAATAAATGACAGTTTCTGTATATTAAATATTTATTTATCACATTTGTAATTAATTATACTGCCTAAAGGTAACAAAATTGTAAAGCTCGTTATAATTTACACGGAAAATCCATTATATCCGAACCGTCCTCCATTATCCTATTAATATTTATAGCACTAAACCAAGACCTGTTTGTGTAATTTGTGTAAAATTTAATTGACAAAAATGACTTTTTCTAGTACTTTAGTTGAGATAGCGCGTGGTAGAGCCCAGGAGGCAAACTGCTAATTAGTTAATAAACAACAAATTACACGAATTTCACCTAGCTATTTGCACTTACACACTCATATAATTTAAAAGAATATAGCATTTGAGCAAGCATGTGACGTTTTTCCTAAATTTATCCTAAAATGTTTATTTGTTGCTCTTTTAGATAAATTTAGTGCAAACTTCACATACATAAAATCCCTTATATAATCTTCCAGGATTTTTATTCTAAGGGATTGGATATTAAACAATGCCTACCTAATCTGTTGGATCAAGAATTTCAATTGTTATGATCTTATCTGGTGATCGAAATTGTTTAAGCGTTTGGGTTTAACCGTGGCCACTGAATACTGGTCCTCCAATAAAAATTAATAAAATGCCATTACTGCATCACAGTTTCATTCGCTGATAAATGTGCCAATTCACAAGCTGTTAAACCAGATTAAGGGCAACGCATTTACCGATCGAATAAAGAACCCATGTACAAGTCGTGTGATAGTCTTATTTAACGAACGAAACTGAAAAATAACACAATCAAACCAACAATCAGAAAACGGTGTGTAGAACCAACAGTAGGTTAAATATGAGTAAATAATACCAGTCCAGCAGAGCGGCGAACGAGATTTCAGGATGGAAATAGAAACACTAGATTTGAGTTTGCGACAAAATAAGCCACATCGTAAAAAATATTGAAAAATAAGGCGTCAACGAGCGAGATCTCTTATAGCATTGTGAAGATGTAGCTTTCATTGATTTATTTAGATAATTGGAGTATTTTATTGACGACTAAATTTTATTGACACCTTGAGCTTTGCATCAATCCAATAAAGCGGTCACTAGCCACCCCTATTTATTTAAATTTAAATTTCTTCGTGTAAAGAAAGGTGAGTGTTATCTCCTGATAGATTCACCACTGGTGTTACATAACAAATAACATATAATTTATCAAACTGCTTTCATATCATGAATGGTATATAGCAAAAAAGCTCACCTTGACATCAATGTATTATTTATATATAGACTGGATCACATCCTTTTTCCCATATCTTTTGTTGTTGTTGTCGTATACCCACTAAAAATTAGATTAAAATATACAATTTTTATTCCATTAAAAATGTCGGGAGGGAGAAAATTGGATACGGGAAATTTGCGACATTCTGTTTGACATAAATAAATGAACACAAATTTGAATTTTGTTTAGCACATATATACGATATACACATACACATATGATTATATATATATATATATATATATATATATATATATATATATATATATATATATATATGTATATTATGTTATGTACAAATAAACAAATAAAGTTTTGTAAACAAATTCCAACCCCTTAAATAAATGAGCGAAAAGGGAATGATTATCATTGTTTTGATTACCACTATACCACTATTATATACCCATTTTGAGTTGCATCACTGGATTGTAAATTGAAATGAGGTTATATGTTCCCAATTGTATATTGGACTAACATGTACTCGTATGTTGTCCTGATTGTACATATAAACACTCAATAGTCCCGAACATTTGGAATGTGAAATGGTAAAATCGAAATAAAAAACAACAACAAAATACCAATTTTCTATCTTTTCCAAATTATATCCGAAAAATTGGGATGAATTTCTGGTCCTCTTCATAGCTCACCCTTGAAACGAGCCAACACAAAAATACTGGAAACTAAAACAAAACAAAACTTTTGTATTTTCCGAAAAGTTTTCAATTTTTTTTTTAATTGACTTTAAAATTTACAATTTATGTTAAAGTTCACCTTGTTGACGTTTATTTATTTAATAGTTGTGTGGGATATGATTAAGCAAAAAATAATGTTTTTTGTTAGTTTTTGGGTATGTAGATGAGTATGTATATACTCATATCGGTACTATTGGAAATTTAATTGAAATTTTTTTTTTAAAATAATTTTTTTTATTCGATTTGTTAGTTTTAAAGTCAATATTAATTGTTTTGAATAGAAAACAGATCGATTGATGTAGCTTTTGTTGTTTGTTGCTATAGCTAGTTCTGGGAGAAGACAAAACTGTATATAAAATAAAATTAATTGAACAAAATTTGTTCGAACGAAGAATAATGTTAAAATTAGAAGAAGAAAAAGCTTGTGGTTTTCAAACTTTCGATCTACATACATACATAGTTTTAGTTTAGTTTTATATTTAGGTTTTTTACAACATGTATGTTTTTCGAAATTTTTAACTTAATTGGATTTTTAATTTTTTTATAAAGGGGTGGAGGGGAGGTATGACAAGCTAAATTTTTTTGATTTGGGATACAATTTTTAAGTGATTTCTGGTTAGTGTTTATTCAATTCTTATAAAGAGAATAATGTTACCACTCACGAAGGGTTCATATCCGGATTATTTACAACATAAATGTACAAAGATGAATGGTCGAAAATTAAACACCGGGCTAAGATCAGGTTTCACGCTTTATTAACTTCAACAAATCATAGAATTGTGAAATTGTTAAAAATGAGCCCATTGTCAGTTATAAATCCTATGGCACTTACCTTAATTTCGATTTCTAACATGCATTTAACTTCTGCGTAAAGTATATTCGATTATAACGAATTCTTTTTAATTACGAGTATAGGAACCGAATGATACAAAGATCTCCGCTGTCAAGAACGATGGTTCTACGACGTTGAGAGCAATCTGTCTTCGAATAGTGGATAACAATGCTTGTGATCGAACCCGGCTATTACCTGTAGAAATCTTTCAAAAAATAGTACACTCAACATACTTAAGCCTCATTTTAAATGCCTTTTTATGTTTTCATGATGTTTATTCACTTGCTGTAGTGTAATCTCTGGTTATTTCATCGCTTTGACAAAAGCACTACGAACACACCATCACGTTTTTTAGCAAAAGCGAGTCAAACTCGAGACCGCGTCGTGATTAGAAATTCTCTTAACCATTAAGCTTCAACCGGCGACTCATTTACATCATATAGTTCTTTTAATATTTCAACCAAATTTGAAAAAAGTCCAATTGGGTGTAATGCTTGGCATTTCCACTGTCCTTCTTTATGATCTATTTGCTCCATCTATTGATAAATATAAAGCTCATCTTTAAGACTGCAACCACAAAACTGAACGCCAGTAATTCTTTCTGGTGGTCACTTCCACCTTTTCTACTTTACAACTATTTATAAGCCCAATTTCTTCGGGACTTTTCACTTCATTCGGTTAGCTACCAGAATTTCGTTAGTCGTGTTTGAGAAAATTTCGTATATCGGTTTATTGATTTCTTTTAGAATAATGTAAACCAAACTTTATATAAAATATTTCAAGTTTGTAATGAATTTTTACCCATTCTGACTGTCTACGTAAGCCTAAGAACCAGCTGTTTCCAGCTCGATTTAAACCAAACGATTTCTCTTCAGCTTTTATTTGGTTTCTGGTTTTCTTTGGATATAGCATTTCGAATAGTGTATATATTGTAATTTGATTCACTAGTCAAACGATGTCGACTTCGCAAGTTTTGTAATAACTCAGTTTACACTATGCTTGCTTATATTAATCTGTATGCGACGTAGAACATATCTTAACTCAGGATCTGATTGTGTTGCAGCTGCTGTGGTATTAATTGCTGCCATTGTAGTTACTGATGCTTTAGAAATTGTAGCTTGTATCCTGCAAACATATACGATATTATTCGAGTATTCGGTATTATTCGAGTTGATAAATCTTAAAGGAAATCGGTTAAAATGGGTTAGCTTATGCTAGAAATATCGCATCCCATGCGGCATGGTTTTCCGCAGTTTAGTTTGGTAGAGAGTTTGATGAGATACATCTCTTAAAAACCTAGATTACTGCACTAATTGAATTGAGTTTAGGGGCAAACGTAACGATTTACGTTTGCCTTAATAAGCAAGAGAAGGAGAGGGGATTGAGGATCATTGGTATATGTATACCCGAATCGTATGGTACTGCCGTGGGGAATGATACCCAGTAGTTGAATTGTGTGCTTAGAGCCGTACCATTATTTACAAAAAATATTATTAAAAGTGATCGGAGGTACTATTTCAACACTAGGTGTGGTGGTTAGTAAGTATAAGAGATGGTACGACGTTATCGACAGAAAAAAAACGTCATGTTCTACTTACGAGGCAGTTGGTAGATCCCGGACCACCGGTGCCAAATTGTTAGTTGGTGGTATAGTTTTTACTTATCATTTTTCTGCTCTGTTGTTTATGTTTTTTACGCGTTTTAATGAACAAATTATGTTTAGTAATAAATTATACTTAATCCAATAAAAAACGCTTTAGCCCACTGTTCACCTTTTATATATAAAGTTTTACGATATATAAGCATGAACTCAATATATATATATATATATATATATATATATATATATATATTATATATATATATATATATATATATATATATATACATATATATATATATATATATATATATATATATATATATATATATATATATTTATATATATTTATATATATATATATATATATATATATATAT
Source organism: Tipula lateralis (assembly GCA_963932295.1). NCBI lineage: Eukaryota > Metazoa > Arthropoda > Insecta > Diptera > Tipulidae > Tipula > Tipula lateralis. Next base: position 116,017,669 of record OZ010737.1, read on the forward strand.
ATATATATATATATATATATATATATATATATATATATATATATATATATATATATTCAGCTTTGCGATGAAATCAAACAATTGCTGGTTCATCGATGTGGTAAATTATCATTCTACTTAAAGAAATTCGTGTTAGTGATCAGTTGATCACACATTAAAAATTTACAACAAACAATAATTTGGGTCCGGTCGAAACCCTTCTAATTATTTTTTATTCTGTTTCAATTCTGTACTTCAAATAACTTTTATATATGAAAATTGTGTGCAAAATTCCACACTTACTCGAGACAAGTATGTTTGAACAATTTAATAACTTTCAATTTAGTTTATTAAAAGCACAAAAGTTTTATGAGTTTCGCTTTAAGTAGAAATTTCAAAATGACCATTCGCATACACATTTATATACATAAAATGGAAAACGACATTTGTTGTTGTTATGTTAAACAGAGCACAATGAACACAAGATAAAATATAAGACGATGGCAATAAATTCCTTTTGAAATGATATCGATTTCTAAAGTCAACACATACTCTTCTCCTTACAGTAAGGAAATCTATGTAGAATAATAGTAGGGTGAAAGTTGGAAAATGAATGGAAAATTTGTATGTCTGACTTTCCAAAAAGGAAAATTCATCATACAAAAATATAATTTTACTGCTTTTTTATTAAACGGATTGTTTCAATATTTCTTATTGTTGTGAATGCGCCGTTTTATTTTCACTCCACATATATATATAAGAAGAGTAATTTTGATTCTTATTTTCTTGGATAAGGGGTTGGGGACACCCTTAAGTGAAATATTAAATTTATTGTATCAATCTTTGTGTCAATATGAATAATATTTCTGTTTTATTTCCAAATATATAGTCGTACACATAGTATCGTTGTAGTATTCTTCGCCTCTCAGATTATATATAAATGGGGATGACAACTTTATTTTTAAATTGGGCTTTAATATATAACTCAAAAAGAATCGTTATATATATATATATATATATATATATATATATATATATATATATATATATATATATATATATATATATATATATATATATATATATATATATATATATATATATATATATATATATATATATATATATATAGATGAGATATAGACATGACATGATTATTTATGATTGGATGAGCATAAAATATTTTTCTGTATTGATGATCGTATTAAAAGTGATTTTGGATAATAAATTTTTTGTTAAACATTCGGTTTGATTTAGAGTTTCAAAGAATTTGTTAAAGGATTGTGTGTATTCTTCCACCAAAAAAAATAAATTTGTCGCCCCAATAAATTTAACCAAAATTTGAAACATAAACAATTTACAAAAATTAGAATATTTTCAGTTGGAAGCCAAATTGCAGAGATGTGGATACGTTTGCTATTCTGGCTGCCTTTTCAATGCAAGAAGGCCTCATTGGCTATTATACATTTCACAATCTATGGTTAAAGTTCACGATCATACAACATAAGCTCCATCTGGTTATCTCTGCTATAAAGAAAGAAACGCTTAATGAGGTTGACAAATCATTAGGTAAAGTAAACTCCAACTAGTCACAACTTGTCATAAATGTACGAAAACTGTATTATAGTAGTCTAATCAAGATTTGATCAAAACATAAATATCTTGAAAACACATACGTTATAAAACACTAGGAAGGGTGAACTATTATCACCAATAACAACATATCCGTGTGGATGGAACGTTATGCTTTATTTGAATTCCCGATTCTTTCAGTTTATGTAATTTACTGTATCAATTGATGATTGTCAATAAAATATCATTTAACCATTTATAATATGCTTGAATATTATATACCTTGAATTACCATCAAATGATTTAAGATTTCAAATAAAAGACGAACTAGTACAAATTAATGCTTTACCGCTGACAAAAGAGTTAATTGAACGCAGAAAACAGTCCATGGCTATTTTGACTGCAGTTACTGTATGCACCCTGGAAAACTGGTCAGTATTTCGAATAAATCAAACCATGTACCTTAATATTGAATTACGTAGCTCCTTCTATAATATGAAAAAAAAACTTTTCTGTAAAATACAAGCATTAATAAGTTTATGGATTATGTTCACTCATAAAGTCATAAACTCCTAAACTTAATATTTTTAGTAATATGCATTGCGGATTATTACGTGTGTACGTTGCTATTTATAGTTTCTTAACAGTTACTATGAAAAGTGTGTCTACTAGGAACAGAAAAATCAATAACAGTATTTAGTGTCTGAAGTTTACACATTAAACCAAGGTAATAAATTACGAGGAGGCAACACTTTATAATTCCGAAACAACGGCATGCTGCAAAAATACTGAAACGCAGGTGGACCATATATTTCTCCGAGACTCGTGGGAACTACATGGAATCCAACAAAAACAAAACCGAGACCGGCACTCTCCAAAGGTCGGAAACAAAAAGAGAGAGTTCAAACCGTAAAGGTGGGGCTCCCTCAAAAACATCAAAGGGAAGCAAGTTCAAGGCATCTAAGCCAGGGGAGTGGAACTCAGGGGAAATCAAGTGCTTCTGAAGAAGGTTCGACTAACGTCAGTCAATCGAAGCAGCGCTATAGAAAAAGACGCTCGGCGTTTAGGATTTTGGAAAGGTGGGCTGCAACCCCTGAGGGGCAGCTCACAGCTGAACAAAAGGAATCCGTGGCATGAGTCAAGAAAATCCGTGGCATGAGTCGATACAAAACGGGCCAAAATGTAAGCGAAGAAAAAAACTCATCACAAAGTTTTGCCTCCTAATAAGGCTAAAGCAAAATCCTTCAGCGACATTGTGAAGGAGCGTGTGTTGGTGCTAGCCGTCATTCACAGGAGTCATGAAGATGGGAGCATCACCATGGGAAAATGAAGTTTTGTGTACAATGCAATAAACTCCGTTTTCCTAAGAATCCTGAGAGAATATCCAGGGCCCCTCCACTAGCCTGCAGCAGCGGGGAGTAAAATAGGTAAAGAGGCTCAACTTGGTTATGCTAAATTTCATACAAATTAACCTACACTATACAAAGGCGAGTCAGCCGCCTTACTCCTCAGGCTGACTAAATCAGAGCAGGACGTCGTACTTATTTAAGAACTTGGATAAACAACAACAGAATCTATGGCCTTAGAATGAAGGGGTATAACTTAATATACTCAAGAAATTCGGGGGATATTAGATCCTGCATTCTTTGGAAAAAATAATCTAAACATGTACCTTCTTTCTCAATTCAGCAATGGTGACAGAACTGCGGTTAGCCTAGAGGTTGGCGGCAGTATAGTTTGACTGGTCTCAGTCTATTTAGACAGGGATAAATAGATTCTGCCGGATAACCTGGAAAACCTGGTCCTCGAAGCGTACAGGAAGAAGATTGGGGTGGATGTGATGCAAATGCACACCACATAATCTGGGGAAGCACTAATACCAACGAGAGAGTTGAGTTACTTTTTGATTACATTTTAAATAACAACCTCTTGGTGTGTAATATTGGGCAAGAACCCACTTTTATTACTAAAAATCGACAGGAGGTTCTGGACGTAACCTTCACCTAAGAAAAAATGTACCCTATGGTGTATGGAATGGAGACTCGCGGAGGAACACTCCTTCTCTGACCATCGTTATATAACATTTACCCTTAACGTTTCCCCTGTCACCCGGAAAGCTTTCAGGAAGCAAAGAAAGACAAAGTGGAGCAAGTATTTGGAAACGTTTATAAGACTACTATTACAAGAGACCCCTGAGCCACCAGCGACAGTGAAGGAACTGAACGGCATAGTGGACACTTTCACAAATGCCTGCAATCGGTCCTTCAACGCTGCTTGCCCAATAGTTAAGCCCAGGGGTAAGCAAAAACAAGCATTGTGGTCCAAGGAACTGAGGACCTACCGGAAGGCGTGTAGGACACCATCTAATAGAGCCAAAAGTATGAAAAAGGTTCAGGACACGGACTCCTACAAGGAGGACCTCAAAGTATAAAAAACGAATTAAGGAAGGCACAGAAGAAATCATGGTGTTTCTTCTGCGACAAAATGGAAGAAATCTCCGAGACCTCTCGTCTTAGAAGATTTTGTCTTCCAATCCTACCAGTCCCAGTTATTTATTTAAACCGGATGGATCCTTGATTGCTTCTAGTAAGGAATATTTGAAACTTCTCATCGAAACCCACTTTCCAGGAAACTTCGATGACTCGATGGGGACTAGTACTCACCAAGAAGCACACTCACTGCGCATAGAAGATATCGTAACCAAAGAACAGATCCTATGGGCACTTGAAGGTTTCAAACCCTATAAATCGGCTGATCCTGACCGAATTATTTCCGCAGAGATTCAGAACAACTCGAGGATTATGCTCCCTTGATTGAAAGTAATCTTCAAAGGGTGTTTAAAGCTAGTCTGTATTCCACGGGAGTGGGTGGAGGTCAGAGTATTTTTATTCCGAAAGCAGGTAACTGCTCACAGGGCTACTCAAAAAACTTAAGACCCATAACTCTATCATCCTTTCTATTGAAAACCTTGGAAAGACTGATGGATATCTACATACGCTCAAAAATAAAGCCTAGTGACTGGGCTCAGACTCAGCGCTGTAAAGGGTAATCTTTGGACACAACTCTGTATGCCCTGGTAAGTACAATTGAGAAATCAATATTCTTGCAAGAGTTTGCATGGTTGCGTTACTTGATATTGAGGGCGCCTTTAACAATATAAATAGAGAGGCAATAGATCCACCTCTCTTAAATAACAAGAGACTGGCGTTTACGGACAAGGCAATTTATATGCGTTATCTTGGACAGTAAGCTTAGCTGGAAGCCCAACATTCTGGAAAGAGTAACGAAGGCCAATGTAGCATTGTACTCGTGTAGGATCATCATCGGAAAGAGATGAGGCCTGAAGCCGGAGCTGGTACGCTGGCTATTCACTTCCGTAGTAAGACCTGTACTTATGTATGAGGTTAGCGTGTGGTGGCCAGCTCTTGATAAAGTAACATACAGGAAAAGCATCGAGAAGGTGCAAAGTACGGCCTGCATGCTTATGAGCGGGGCGCTGAGAACAACACCTACAACTACAAGTGCCTTGGAGGTCATGTTTCACCTTCTGTCTCGTGGACATTTATGGTAAGCAGATGGCGGCGATTAAGGCTACTAGACTATCAGTCATATCTCAGTGGAAATGTCTTCAGACAGGACACTCGACGATAGTCAGATCGCTGAGGAAAGAACTGGCGAATCTAAACTATGTTACACCGACTATGTGCTTGGAAAAAGCTTCCTGGAAGTAAATGACTTTTGCAGAAGCTGTAGGGACGAGGAGGAGGAAGAGACGGTAGTCCACTTCCTATGCTCGTGCCCGGCTTTCAAAAGACATGAGTATTTGAGTACGTTTTTAATGGACTGCCTTTCTGATCTCGAAAACTGTAATGTGAGAGACTTATTACTGTATGTAAGAAGCTCAAACTGGTTCTCATAAGGATAAAAGTGGAGTAAGATCCTGTGGTATCACAACGGACCATCGCCGATCTAAGTGTGCTGTAGCAGCCACTGATCCTAACCTAACCTAGAGCCTAGAGATTATTGTATTCAATTAACATAAGTCAAACTTAAATTTGCAGCAGATGTCAACCATTGTGGTTTAAAAATTGATAACTATAATGGTAACAAACAAAACCATAGGTAAAAAACCTAGTGACCTAAAACCAAAGAGACACTACATCTTACTCCAAAATTTCTTACTCCATATTGGCCTAAACTTTACCTGCTTGTCAACAAAAAGCTTAAGGAGATCAAGGCAACCAATCTCAAAACAGACCAGTCGCAAAAACAGCATGAAGATCTAAACACTCACATCTATAAACCAGTTCGTTCAAACTAAGAATCACATTTCGTTTTAAAAACATTGTTCCGGCCTTATGTTCATATTATGGTTTGTCAAAAACAGCTATTTTAAAAAAAACAGCTGTTTTCTGTTTTAGATTTAAAAAAAACGGTTAACAGCTGTTTTTCGAAATTTTTCGAGCGACAAGTCCTAAGTTAGAATTTTTTTAAAATTTCTTAATTTTAAACACAAATTTTCAAAATCTAGCAAAATTTTTGTATTATTTATTTATTTTTATTTACTAATTCGTATAAGCTATTTTTTTTGTAATAAAACTTTAAAAATACAAGTGCAATGTGTCCAATCTACTTGGATCAACCCGGGTTATGGGGTTTCGTTTAGCGGTAGTTTAAATCCATCTCTTTTGATTGAATCCTGAATATACTTATTTCTAGTAATCACTCAAATTGAAATTCGATCTGTTGCCATATCTGAGATGATTTTCTTCAGACTTTTATGATTTAAAAAACCGGTATAGTCTAAGCTTTATTTTCTTCAATAGCTTTTCAATTTCTTTACTTGAAGCTACGAATAATTTCACAAACAAATAAATTAAAACAGAAAAGAAATTATCGTTGTTTTCTGTTCTTGATTTTTTTGAAAAAAAACAGAGATTTTCCTGCTTCTGTTAACCGGTTTGACAAACCCTATGTTCATTTTTAACATTGGTGCATATAACCTTGTTCCTTCATTTGTAACACGTCATACAATAAAGAGATTCAGAGTTAAAATGTGTTTCCGTCATTATGTAGCCTAAACGTGGGATCGTTCGCCTGAAACCAGTTCATTTTTCTATTATAATCTATTATTAAATTTTACCAATGAATTTAACGCCGGACAAGGAGCATTTGTTCGCTGATACACTATCTACGACTGAAGCCTGAGGTAAATTTGTCAATTACATAATGGTTTAGATAGAACATTCGACTTAATCTTCACAAACGAACAAAGTGCATTTAAGATAATCAAATCAGAAACATCTTTTGTCGCCAACGATGTCCACCATAAATCCATTGAAATTATATGAGAGAGTGAGTATATGGACAAAGATACTTGTCGCAAGAGCCAAAACTTAAAGCCTTATTACTATTGCAGGACGAATTATATTAAAAACGAAATAAAAATTAATCTGCCTTTAAACCAGAAGACGTTGATAAATACGAAAATTTCCAGAACGCTAGAGCAAGCCAGTTCTCCATTGAAATACCACTTAACAAAATAAAGGACCTAAACAAGGGTCTGTAAACATTTGGCGATGGTTGCGGCCCTGACCAGTTTGGAACTGCCTCAATCATTGGGACATTGGGACAGTTTCCTTAAAAATGGAAAATAGCCAAAATATACCCACTATTCAAAACTAGGGATAGAAATGATTTCATCTATGTATACCTAAGCTATTTGAACTTGTAACATGCAATTCGTTGGTACTATATCCAATATATTGATATTGGAAACAGCAGGTCCAAGTCTATTCAAGTTACATCGTGTTTTCCACAAGCTTCCCATTCTGGACTTTGACTATTTGCATCGACGCAAGCACAGAAGTAATTATATATTCAAACATTGTAATGCCTACCGACGCCGGATATTATCAGTTTAGCGAATTGATGTGAGTTACATCTTGTTAACTTGAACATCAATGAGTATATAATACTTTATAAGAAATAATGACTATGCTGCTACAACGAGTATCTGAGATCAAAGACCTAGGTGTTATTTTCGTGGAAATGTATGAGCAGTAACAAATATATAGAATATTGTAGTGTCAGATCTTATACCATGTGGGTATTAAAAAATGTAGGGGATTTAATAAAATATATTTATGACCTGGAGACAATCACGATTCTACAATTCGCATATGTGTGCGTTTTATAATTAAAACATTTATAGTTAACTAGAAGGTATTCAGAAAAAGTTTATCCGTCACTTCATTTGGAAATCCAGTTGGAAATATGGTCACGAATTACCATACCATGAACACCTGCAACGTTTACCACCTTATCTGGATGGCTATATAAAACCTCCAACATATCAACTTTAAAAAAAATAGACTTCACCTTTTACAGTGCTCGTTTGTCGGTTAAATTTTATTGGGTACATACACGTAGTAGACAACTAAGAAAAATGAGTTCCTGTAAAATGATGCACATAGAACCAACTATGGTTCTAACGCACTGATTAACATGAAATCACCTGTTCGATATTACTTCTAGCAAGGCTACTTTAAAACGTAGGTTGAAGCTACACTTTGCCCTTTATTTAATTATTATTTATTACTGTTTTATGAGTCTAACTGAGTAGACTTATTTATTAATCAAATACACTGTCAACTATAAATCCTTTATAGAAGAAACCAGTAAAATTGCGGCAAGCAATTCTGTAATATCATAGTATGTTAACCGAAACATCCATTCCATATCATTCAGCATCCCTTCTCTGAGAGATTTTTATTGGATGAATTCGCAATGTTCATCTATTTTTATATTCTGTTGTGACTTATTTCAATTTATTCAATTATAATCTCCGGTCTTATAATCTTTTTAGTGAGTTGTTAAAATCTTACAACATAATGATTTCAACTTTTGTTAGAAACACAAAATCTTTCTTCTACTTTCAACTCAAACTGTTTTTGGGTATGGTTTCATCTTACTTGTTTGCTGTGGTTGACATTGATTCCCGAAGGTTTTAATATACTATTATATAAACTTCAAATGTTTATATGATCCTCAAGGCAAGCAGAAATTGATATTACTCTTGCCTTACGGACTGTCAGTGGGATCCTGAGTTTTCTTAGATGACTTTACTGGCTATATCTGACCATCGCTACACCTCCTTCTGTCTAACCTGACATTAGAGAATTTAGGAATTGATTGGGAACCTTTTAGACGAGTATAAATCAGGAAGTCATTTCCCCGAAACATTTTCCCCAAATAGAAATTAACTCCCATACCAACTTCAGAGATTATAACTTGGTGGCAAAGGTTAACAACGCCTTCTTCAGTGCAACGATCTTAGCCGCTAAAAGGCATGGCATAGAGACTACACCTATTCAGTGGTTTTGTGCCATACGTAGGTCAAGAAGAAACTTAGGTAATGATACGATGACGGTGACCACCCGAATGGGATGTCTTCAGGTTGATGTATTCTCACCGCTCTGGTGGTTAACTCACTCCTAGGCCAACTACCGAAAAAGTCATATGGGTATAACAGCCCATCCTATCCCTCCGATGACGATATGATAATCTTTACGGATAAGTATGCTGTAATCTAGTTGATGCAGGATTATATATACAAAAACCCTGAGGTCGAATTATCTATCCCCTTGGTAGATACACCACTGTCATTCAGGCCGAAATTTTGAAAAAGCAGCACTCTTAGCAAATGAGGTGAATTGCAGAGATCATCAGATCTGCATCCTTTCTGACAACCAAGCTCAAGGCAATTGTTTTAATACTACTCATCGAAATTTATTTTGTAGACAATAATTGACTAAGCTGAAGTCAGAATGAACTGGATACATCGAAGGAAACATATTAACTGATAAATTAGCCCGTTTGGGTGCAGCTTCTACTTGTTGTGGGACCTGAGCGTGCTGAAGGAGTGACGACATTATCTCTTAAAGGAGATATTGACTATCCCTTTGGTGATCTGCACCAGAAGAGATGCGATAACCTCATCACTTGTTGACTATCTAAAATCTTCTTTTGATCAATAAATCAGCGGAAATCCCAATAATTCTTAAATTAGGATAAACGCACTTTAAGAATCTTGCTGGACATTCTCACGGGGAATTGTTTCCTGAATAATCATATGTTCTAATTGAAAATTCAAGATAATGTTTTTTTCAGGATTGAGTTATTGGAAGTTTATATTTTCTTGCTTAAGAAACCAGGAGGAACTAGGTTCAATTGTTAAAAATACAAATGTAGCTCGTGGGTCGATGCTTTAATTCACCCAAAGGTATTCAAGATCCGCTCTTTGGCATTGCGCTCAAAACTAAGCAAATAAGCTAAATTTCCAGCAAGCTTTTTCGAGGCGACTTGCAACAGACAGTTTATTTTAAAATCGATCGAGCTGTGTTACGTCATTAAGTAAAACCGTTTTTAAAAGCCACCAACAAATCGAAAACGAAATTTATCTACAGTCGTTTATATTAATGGGAAATAAAAAAATCTATAATTTTCACATTTCGTTCCATAAGCTGTATTGTATAAAGAAACGAAACGAAGGACAAATTAAAGGAAAAATTTAACCCAGATAGAATGGCAAACACCGGGAGAGTATATACACAAACTATAAATGAATCTAATAAATAAAAATATCATTGTTTAATGATTCGGAGATAATTTCTTTTATTACCTTCAATGAATTTTATTATCAACACACTTTTGTTGTTATAAATGCTTTGTGGCTCTTATCATTTTCCGTTCAAGGGGAGGTGGGAGACAAGAGTAAATAATATTTTGAAATTTTCTTTTAACGATTTCCATTGGATTATTTATTTTTGATTTTTCTGTTTTCGATTTCAACTTGAAATAAGACTGTATACGAACCAGGAAAGCAAAAGTTATTATCTTTTGTATACACGTACCAAAAATGTACTTCAAACCATAAAACATTCAACACAATATGTGAATTATATGGCTTTTTGGAGATACAATTGAAATACAAAATATAAACAATATTGGTTTTGTGTAGTGAGGTCGACCGATACAATATATTCAACCAGGAATCTAAACGTACCCAAAATCATAACATCTTAATATTTATTATTTGCATGGTGTTCATAGAAGGTTGACAAAAATTTTAATAAATTTGGGTTGTTTGTTTAGATTGGTAAGATACAATCCAAATGAGTAGAGGTCATTTCAATAATTACTTTAACTATACTTTGACGGATGTGGATAGGCACAATTCTCATCGTACGAGGTTATGTTTCTCGATGCACAAACCGAACACAAGATTTGTTTGGTGTAGTAAATAAACTTTATTCATACACCCTTCATGCTCTAAATAAATAAATAAATAAATATATATATATAAATATATATATATATATATATATATATATATATATATATATATATATATATATATATATCGTACTATATATATATCGTATTTATTTTGTGGTAAGGTTCCTCCTTCATAATCTATAATAGAAGTACACTATCTTCATATTCAATTTAAACTCCGACCAAAAACATGATAAGTCAATTTAAATTATACGAAAAATATTAAAAAAAATCTGTAAAAGCATATAACATAGTGTTCATAGAAAATCAAACTTTTTATACATTACATATTATATTTCTGCAAAGTACAATAAGTACTACACCTACTTCTTTTATCCAAACATTTTAATCAAGTACTCAATGCATGTAATTATTGAAATTTTTCTGTTTGTCAATTTATAATTCTCGAAAATGTTATGTGATATAGATGGTAAGTTTAGTCTCTTATTTAAATAATTTTATTCAAATTTTTTAATTTATTAAAAGTTTTATGGTTAATTTATTCATCTGGCAATGAACATTTATTACTCGTAGATCCAAATGAAACGAATATTTCTTTTCTTGTCGTTGAAAATAACGAAAATTTACGAAAACGGAAAAGGTGTAGAAATGAAAATAGTTGGGGCCGAAATATGTGGAAAATAAGATTTTTAATTTTTTTACAAATTATCAACGAAAGAACGTCAGTGGGACTACATTTCCAGAACAGTTCAGGTAGTAGACAAAAAGATCACAAAATTATCCTCTGCATGTAGTAAGAGAAATTCATCAAGAATTTATTATTTATATTATTCATATCAAAATTAAATTTATAGCCAAAAAGTCTGTAAAACAATGTTTCTAGATACTTTATGTATTTCCAACCAAGTGTTTGAAACACCACTGGTAAAAACTGTACAAGGTTCACCAGATAATCGATAAGCAAAGAATGGATAAGCAATGAAGGAATAACTATCGAAAATATTACGGTACTGTCTGTACCGCGATATATTCAATAGTAATTTCAAAATTAGCTTCTTTGTTTCAAAAGAGGATCGGTGCAATGACTGCACTAAATTTCTAAATATGCCTACTTCCGAAAAAGAACAAAATAAATCGACATACGAGAAACATTTGGAAATGAAAGAGGAAGCTCGAACATTGAAGGATGTCGAAAAAGCCACGGCAGTGTTCAATAAGAACATAACAACAGCTTGTTTCGATTTTCAGAAGGTGTTTCAGTCCCCTATTTGAGAAACAAAGCATTTTCTATTATGTATAAGCGTAAATTAGGTATTTATAATTTTACCGTCTACAACATGGGAACTCATGTTGGTCATTGTTTTATGTGGGATGGAACTACCGTTAATCAGGGTTCTTCTGAAGTTACGAGCTGCTTATATCAGTTTATGTTATATCAAAAATCTAAACATTATGATTAAAAAAAATTCTGTTTCTGGTCCGACAATTGCCCGGGCCAAAACAAAAATCGAATTTTGATCTCATTTTATTCTTGGGCCTCCGCAAAACTAAACGTTGACATAAGCCACAAATATTTGGAGAATGGTCATACGCAAAATGAGAGGGACTCAGTTCACGCGAAAATTGAATAAACTCGCAAAAACAAACAGTTGTATATGGCATTGCAATATTTTGGCCTAATCAGAAATGCTAAAGGCACCGGTGCTCCTTATATTGTACATACATGAAATGGATCAGAAAGAGATTTACGATTTTAAAAACTTATTCTGAAAGAAATGATTTTAGAACAAATTCTAGAAAAGAAAAAGTAAGTTTTTATGGAAAAAAGAGAAAATTTCATACCAAAAGCATAACCAAATAAATTCTTATATAAGACAGATTTCGGTGATGATTTCCGTGATGTTATTATGTACGATGTGATACCAACCAAAAAACGAGGGAAAAAAGGCAAACAGCCTTGCAACGATGTTTCAGTGCTTTACAGTTCCAAGATTTCCTTGCCTTCTGATAGGCACAAAGAATTAATATATCTTTGTAATAATAAATGCATTCCTTCATATTACAAACCATTTTATGAGAATTTGCCTCATGAGAAATTTTGCTTAACTTAACTTATACTATATTTTACATTTTTGTCGATTATATTTCTGTTAAATGTAGAAAAAACTAAATAAATATTTAATTTTATCCGTTATTGGTTTATTTTTTACTGAACCAAAAAGTTGGAACAGAAAGAACAAGTTCATTTCCATACAAAAGAAATATAACTTACACATAACACAGTTGCAAAAAAAATATTGACTGGTTAAAAAACATTAACTCAATTTGATCTTTTTCACGAAATAAAAATTCCCGTCAAAAAAACTCTAGCTTACGCTTAAAGTAGTAATTTCTAGCATCATACCATAACGTGTTACAAATTTTTTAGTGCACCAGTTAAACATACGTATATTTTAAATTTTGTTAAGAATTGTGCAGTTACAATTTCATCATATATTAACATAAGTAGTTTTATTGCTTTACTTATTAATTTTCTATTTTTGTCAACCGTTAAATCGTTAACTAAAAATTTTGACTTATAGTTATCTTGAATGGATAGTGCGATATATATATATATATATATATATATATATATATATATATATATATATATATATATATATATTCTATTTATATATATATATATATATATATATATATATATATATATATATATATATATATATATATATATATGTATATATATATATATATATATATATATATATATATATATATATATATATATATATATATATATATATATATATATACTTTAACGATATACACCCATATATGTTATATATTTACATAGTAGTAGCCAACCTCGAAGCTGTTGGGTCAAATCCAATTCGAGAGCAAAGCAACAGTTTTATGATTGAGATGATATCAGAGAGGGAGGGATGTTATCTATTCAATAGCTTAAACGATATTGAAATTCAGTTTCAGCTTGAGAATTTATAATCAATAAAGACAGAGATAACAATATACAACATGTGAATCAACATCATGAGAACATAGCGAGTAATAACAACCAGTTGAAGATACTACTAACTCCTGGAGTAACGTATCGAAATATCTCGAAACATATTAATGCACCACTTGACTGTGGCGATTTTTAAATAAACAGTGCTAACCCGTCGTATCGGGAAAGTTTGTTTTGAAGTAATGAAGACTATAGTCTCATAGCCCCCAATAGTGGCAAGTGCCTAATGTTAACAATTTATTGTGTGAAAATACTGAGACATCATGAACCAGTTTTGACGTTTGGTGTACATTGTAGGTGGTCAGCCCAATGAATGTTGGGCCCAATGCATGCCGGTGGCATGTTAATTTTTGGTCAACGGCGAGAATCGAACTCGAAACCGCAGCGTGATGAGAAACTCTCTTAGCCTTTAAGCTACAACCGGCGACAATGTTATGGCGATAAAAATGTTTAACCGTGCTATAATGTTCAATCGATTCAATATGGTCAGACGAATCATAATTTCTTTGTAATTAACCTGAATTTATGAAGTACACTGAAATGCGAGAATACTGTGCTTGCGAAGTGACGGTCAAATAATTTTTACAAGATTGAATATGAAAAATTATGCATGACCTTTATAAGGTTATTTTTTTAGAGATTCTCATCTTAATGTTGGTAAAAATGTTTTTTAATAATTCATTTGTTTTTTGATAATTAATTCAAAACTGGCCTTGTCATTTGACATTTAATAACGATTAGATTCATGAAAGAGCAAAGCTTGAAAATTGTTGAAATATCTTCTCAAAATAAAGGTTCTGTTCGCCAAACTCATTAAGTGCATAACCTCCATTTTACCTAAGGATACCTAAAGATGGGTTTCGCATTACGTGTGCTCTAAATGATAATACGCATCCCCATCCTGTAAGATGTAGAACATTGAGGAGGACCAAAGTTAATAAATTCGACGTCATTCTCAGGAATTGGAGATGTGCCCATTAACTTTATAAAAAACAGTTTCCAAAAAACTTGGTTCATGTGTTTACAAAATTTAACCTGTGTTCAATTAAGGCAATCCGACCATCGCACACGCCACCAATTCGGTCAATAGACTGAAGCACAAATTGATATAGATGTTGATTTTCCTTACAAAACTTTATTCAGCGATGAAGATCATTGTTGATTGAATCATTCCCCATTCAATCAAAAATGATCTTCATCGCTGAATAAAGTAAATAAAAAAAATCATCGAATTTGGAATCAAGATTATCTATAAGAATTCTTGTTAAAACATCATTACATCTAGAGAAAATTATTCTGTGAACTGCACTTTATGGAACGTCGTAATCATTGATGTCTTTAAAAACCACGATGGGAGGAATGGTACTGTCAACGGTGAACGGTATAGAGAGATGATTTCTAAATGTTTTTGACTCCAAATGGCTAGAATCAAAATTTGCTAATATGTGGTTCTAACAGGCCACTGTTATATTTTAATTAATTCCTCAAAGAAACTTTTAATGAAATACTAATTTCACGTAATAGTTCTGTTAATTGGACACCGTTATCGTATGGTTTACCTTCATTTAATTATCTTCGATGGGAATGTGTTAGGTTACTTGTCTACGCCGATAAACCAGAGACGATTGATCACTAAGAATGCAACCTTCGACGAGCTATTAGCGAGATACGCTATTAGCGACGAGCTATTAGCGAGATTCATTCAAGCAGATAACCAGATTATTAGGAGGGTGTTCCGGACCAACTTGTTTTATAATGGAAAATGTATTAATATTTTCCAAAATGGTTTGTGATTTTGATAATCCATCTCTCTCTTTGTAAACTTGCTTTCAAGTACATACAGCAACATTTTTTACGATTCCCGTTCAATTCAACAAGCCTAGACTTAAACTAAGTAAATCTTAGATGAGTTTGTAAACCGACTCATACCTATGAATCGAGCTTATATAAATTCAGAAAAGAGATCTGGTGAAATTATAGTCTCGCGAAAGTTCGTTTAAGCCTTATTGATAGTTATCACTGCCATGTTACACAGGGGTTGGTCCTGGCTACTCTGCACTCTTTAATTTTTTAAAATTGAATATTTATGCAGAATTTTTATAGTTTTGTAGATGATTTTACTGACAACTATTCAATTACACACATAGATCTCAGAAAACATGCCATCTTAACTGCCATTGAACACGATCTATGTGCACTAGCGAGGTTAAAGAATTATAACTTTCGGTTGAGTGATAAAAACAAAATAATACATACATTTTGAAGAGATAACCAGTTTTAACTTTGTGTTACCATCTACCATTCATTCATGGAGATAATACGGACTATCATGTGCCTTAACAATGTGCTCGTATAATAAGTGGTCGAAAAATTTAGGATTATTATCGACATCAACAGAAACTAGAGTGGACATACTTAGAGTCTAAATATAAACTAATAAGAATGGTGGATATATTACGATTTTATTGTCAGCTGCTTGTCAAGGTGGAGCATATAATACAGTGAGTGATCTATCCCATATAAGTAAAACAGAAAAACCCAGTTAAATCACGTTAATGACCTTCAAATAAATGACTTTACCATCTTGGCCAATTTGTTTAAGCAGCTTGATATACTTTCCTTGCGACACATGCATCTAATTCAAGGTATCAAAAATATTTTGTATAGCAATAGTTTTTAATTAATAAAACCCATTCCAAGAGGAAAATAGGATTTTAGAATCTTCCGATTAATGTTCGAATGTGTCGCAGTTTCTGTTTATTTTATTCAAGCGAGAGGTTTGATTGAATCAGAATTGTAACATTGAGCTGTTTGACCTTAGTTGCGTTACTATGAGGCATATCTGACACTCTTCCTTTTGGCTCTACGGAAAGACTTTTTTGTATTGACCATTTGTTTGTCCCATTCACGGCATAAAAACCTGTTAAAAACGTTCTCGGCTATTCGTTTCTTTTATACCATTATTGGATCTCACGAACCATTTACTTTAATATCTTTCATTCTCATATGCGAACTGCACTGTCATTTACTCGATCAATTTCAAGTTGGTTAACATAATTTATTTTATTTGATATGAGAATTCATTTAGGTTATTGACCCACTTCTTCCTGTTCGCATGTACAGCATAACCATATACCTGCACTTACATTGCTCTACACACTAGCGTTAGGTCTTTCACAAAGGCACTCGCCCTTATGATGGTCATGGATGTTGGTTTTCGATTGTTCACAATTACGAGGTCGGAAACCAATATCCGATTCAACAAATTTCCATAGGTCTATTTACGCTGCTTCGTCTTATCACCCCCTAGAAATACATTCACTATTTCCATGCACCTCTTAAAATGTTTTCCAAATATATTTCAGAACGTTAATATCCCTTTTTTGATAAGTAGTACATACGAGTTTGTGCTAACAAGTTACAGGTTTTTTGTTTGAAAATTACTACTGTCCTCTCCACTTCTATTGCCCTCACCACTGTATTGTCCTAAAAAATCTATATCCCCTGCTTGCTGTATTGATTTGTTCTTCTATTACATTTTTCATTTATGTTTAATTATTATTCTGATTTTTGTTGCTTGGTTTGATAAATGGGACAAACTTGATTGAATGTACCACGTTCCAGTTAGCACACTTAATTGGTTTACAATAAATTTAATTTAAAATGTTTTTTTGTAATAATAGTCGCATTCTGCCTGAGAACTATATGATCGTAGAGGACAAGTATTATTTTAAACAGTAAAGTAACATTTCAAAGTGGCAAAGTACAGTGTAGATTAATGATATAGCCTTCACCAGTTGCAAATGGCTCAAAATAAATATAATTTATTGAATAATAAATGGTAGCTGGGTAGTCATTTATCTAGATTCCTGCACCGCTGATGGATGGGTGCTGATAGTTTCGTTATAGTTGCCGTCTGTGAGTTCGTAGTCCGGTTCGATTATGGAATTTCTCTCAACGTATACTTTCCATTTATTTAATTGTTGCTTATGTGTCTTTATGGTTTAATCGGTCAGATTCGTTATTGGTAGAATGTTTCTGAACTTTCCAATAAATTTTGCAACTTCTTTCACTGTGTCCTCATATTTTCTTCTAGTTTCGTTTAAATCCTGGTGTTTAAATCCTGGTGGCATAAAAGTATAACCTTAACTATGAGACGTTTTATGATTTTTCTGACGTTGGATCAGAAAAGTCAGTGTTGTCCAAAATCCGACCACACTGATTGTGACGTATGCATTTGTTCCCATTTTTTATCGATAGTACTAGTTTTACTGATCATAAAAAGATTAAATTGGAGCATTTCTTGTATCATTATTTCTTAATCTATCCATGCTGAATTTCGTACTATCATTTTGTTTGTATGTTTTTGCAGCAGCTGGTTTAATTTTGAAGATTGCTATTACGAGTATTTGTTCGCTTCTCATTGCGTAACATCTTTTGGAAAAATAAGAAAATTTCGTTCGAGTATGTCCGATTTGATTCTTGATTCTGCCATTTGATGATGATCAAGTGTGCAGCCAATTGTTTTTGTCAACCCCCTTTTTTACTATTATTGATAACTGTTCCGTATTGACTGTACCAATTTTAGCATTGAAATCATCCTGGACCATTCTTATATCATCTTCATGTGATTATTATTGTGGCTTCTAGCTGCTCGTAGCATTCATCTTTCGTTATGTTATCTGCATCTTCCGAAGGTCCATAATACTTTATTATGGTGGTATTTTCAAAAGTTTTGCTATCGAAATGACAAAAACTCAAATCAACTGGGTTTCTTATGGATTCTATTTGATTTAAAGTTCAAGTTCTCAAGGTCATATCATAGAATTAAACTTTGTTGAGAATCCCTACTGTGAGTTCTACACAAAAATGTTGTACTTTAATATTAAAGATTTGTCCATAGTCTAATGTGCACATATTGTATTGTTCTTTCTAGGAATTGTCTAGCAACAACATAAAAAAATATCTTTGCAGTCAGAATTTAGCAAGAGAATGTGATACGTCTATGTGTTGCTGTGTTCCATCGTCGCGGGATAAGGCAAAATATGAAAGGCATTTTTCATTGTGATTTTAATATCATGCTTATTGAATTTCCGTATCCAAGAAGATTTTTCTTTTGATCACTTTATTATGATTCTTTTGTTTTTTGTGAATCAAGTAAATATAAATATGTGGGTGTGTGTGTGTGTGGATCTGGATTGATTATTTTTGGATACTTTGAATAAAAAATCAAAGTATGTATAATAGATATGTAGATACATATAAATAATACTACATATATATAAACATTACAATGTGTAATCACCAACGTTATTTGGAAATTTAATATTGTTGATTCATCTGGAAAATTTAGAAATATAGACTGAAGGTATAAAACATAAAATGAAAAATAATAAAATTCAATTAAATTTTTATTTTTGGGCTTTTGAAATATTGTAAATCTAGATTCCAGTAAATATTTGTATGTAGGTATATCCTAGTATTTGGATAAATAATTCACGTAGGTAACCAATACACATATGTGCATTGCGTACAAAATTTAACACAATGTCTAAGCTGTATATGAGACACAAACAAATATATGTTTTATATTAAACGTTCGAAAGTTTTAATAAAATTACTAAGATATATATTGATAAGCTTTTCGAGATAAGAGACACACTTAATCACCTTTTTATAAAGTATATTTCATTTTTATATTTTTCATAATATACGACATAATATAGAGACATTCTATCTTTATATAATTTTCTTTATCGGCTATGCAGGTGTATTTGACAATTTGTATAGCACGCATACACAATAATATATTATTTATATATTAACATATATCATCTTATTACAGGAAAGTGGAAAACCCAATATTTCTTCAAATATAGATTTCAAGATCCCGAATTATGGTAATATAAATTCAGCCTTAATTTTACATTTACTGTTTGTAACAGTACCACATGTTTTTATAAAAAAATAATAAAAATTAATGAAAGGTACATACTTCTTATTCTGGTAATTCAACCCATAGTTGTCAGGATAGAAGGAAATCTAAAGATAAAACGTATAAGTATCAGTTGGAATGATTTGTTTCAAATCTTGCAGGTGATTTGATTTGCTTTGAGAAATTGTCAATCATTCTTAGTTCATTCGTTTTGGTTCTCTTTGATGTGTTAAAATAGTTTCTGTCTCTAGAGCGTTTGAGAACACTGAAGGTAGTGGAGATCACACTTGACAGATAGTTTAGTAACATGATTAGATATAGTAGAATTTCTTCAGACTTAGGCAGTAATACGACGACTGTGACCGGTAGAAACGGATGTCGCCAGGATGGAGTTCTATCTCCGCTCTTGTGACGTCTTGTGGTCAACTCAATGCTAGTCCAATTAAACGATAAAGGATTTTACTGTCAGTATATAGGGATGTCCTCAGGATAGAGTTCTGCCAAAAAAAGTTCAATTAAACGCTGGCGGATTTTACTGTCAGAATATACGAATATTCTATGTGATGACTTGCAAATAGTGATTAACATTCTGCAACATCTCAGGCTGAATTTTTTCAATTTCGTAACGAATATTGTCTTTAGTTTCTATGGACTTGTATTTCTGAATCGTTTGGGGCTTATTCACTTAAACTTCAGATTTAAAAAAAACACATAAGAAACAGTCTGGTGCTGTTAAATCCAGAAATCTGGCTGGGCATGCTTAATTGCCATTTCGCGAAATTAGTCTTGGTGGAAAAACCTCATTCAATAATTGAATTGTTGAACGGACTGTGTGTGCTGTGGCCCCTTTTGGCTGAAAACACATGTCCTCTAGTCCTTGCTCTTCCATTGCAGGCACCAAAAAATTTCCAATACGGGAACAATTTAAATCGGTTTTCAAAATTTGCCTTAAACTGCGTCCAGAAATGTTTTACTGGGAACCACGTCTCCAAATTGATGTTTCTGGAGACTCTGCAACACTAACGCGCACCATAGCCACATTTTCAGTGTTACGAGACGTCCGTTGTCTTCCAGAACAAGGTCTGTCTGTTGTTGTACCATACTGTCGAAAATTGACATGTTAACGATAAATTGTGGTTTTTTCGGGCACTAGACTATTAGGATATTTTTGTTGCAATTTTGCGGGACTTTTGCCACACTCTGTATAAGTTATGTAAATTTCACATTCACTTATTTTTCTGGTCACATAATTTGTAGTTTCTTAGTTAATGTTAAATAAAATTAAAAAGTGAAAAAATCACTAAAGTGTTCGAATCAGATTTTGCAATCGAAGACGGAAATGATTACAATTAAATAATTAAGATAGTAATGGCCATTCATTTTATTTCTTAAAGAAGTGGTCCATGGAGGTACTTCTCTAGAACCTAGAAAAACGTGAGTTGAACGTTTTTTTTCAAAATTAATTCAGTTTATAATTAATTATTTAAATTCTTTTATGAAGGTAGGGTTTCGAAGTCGCGAGCCTTAATATTTACCGGAGGTAGAAATACTGAAAATAGCTAAACTGGTTTATTGAATTCCCCATTTTGATTTTACTCTTACCTTTTGGAATGAAAAAAGAAAAAGTAAATATTATCCTACACATATTTTTCAATTCATTTATTAATTTATTAATTTGATTCTAGAGTTTAATCCATTGCTCTTACTGAACATTGAGCGACATCTCGATGCAAAATACCAGTGGTAGTCGGTAGTAACCAAAAGTATAATTAGATTAAATCGTGGTTTTTACAAAAAACCATCGGAAGACTACCTCAAACTAGTGTGTCATCAAGCATATTATCATAAGATTCATTTTAGTTGTAAGCTTATTTTTTAAAATTTTAAATGTTTTTATTTTGTATTCAAATTACACATATCTTAATAAGTGTGTTTACACTTGATATCAAGAAATCGATTTCTGTGATATCCAGAAATCAACTATCGTTTACACTACGCATCATGATATCGATATCAAAATAATTGTATCTGTATGTGTGTAAGTATTTTTTTTTTTTATTTATCTTCAAAATTCAAAACCAAAGTAAACCATAAAATAACAAAACTATAACTTGTATTTGTGTGTGATATCATATGTGATATTCTTTGCAAAATGAGAGAAAAGAGCACTTTTTTTTTATCAAAGAATACGAAAAAAAATTGCTCTTTTTGTCGATGTATTGGTGAAAATAAAATACAAATTATGATGCTACACAATTTACACAAACATAAATTTCATATTATTGTCTTTTAAAACATATAGATTTATTTTATTAAAATCTTTTATTATTATTGTTATTAAATTTTTATTTAATTTTGATAATTTCACACATTTACGACAAAATATAGTTCACAAATGAAATTAAAAATTGCGTTTTGTTTTTGTTTATATTGTTTTGGCATTTAAAAATTTATATGTGTGGGTAAATCTTTTCTAAAAATCTCGATTTTTCAAAAGTGCTCGAGATCAAAAAAAAAGTGCTCAAGATCATTTCCAAAGAATGTGTAATGTCAAAAACGCACGTGTTTCGAGCAAAAAGAGCACTTTTTAGCTGTCAGAGCAACTTTTTTTTTGTCCAAAGAATATCGCAATAGAATCACAAAAAGTTGTCGTCGAAAAAAGAAATCATTCAAAACCGGTTTAATAGGTAGAAGATGAGAGGAACGAAAAAAACATCGATATCATGATATCAAGTGTAAACACACGGAATAGTTTAATTGGTAGAATTCGTAGATCGTCATTGGTATAACGTGTTTTTTCTTGTGAATATTTTTAATTTTCTTAAAAAATTTTGGACGGAACGAAGAAACACAACCATGAAGTGGACTTAACAATTGATATTTAAATAGTTCTGAAAAATAGAAATATTTGTTTAAATGTGGTTTCGAGGTTTTCAATTTCTTTAGAAAATCTTAAATTCTTAAGATAGTATCTGTACGGCTACAAATTGAATTGACGACGTAACACAAATTATTTAGTGTAATTATTATGAATCTCACTATGTTAAACGTTTATTTATTTTTAATCTTCACCTTGTCGCCAATTTAAAATCCCTAATCTTCACTACAAATACCTGGGTTATAAATGTAAATTGTGTGAATTTCGTACGGGATTTTTTTAAATAAGCAAATATGCTACATTTTTTTTCGTGTAACTGTAAAAACAAAGTTTTTTTTATATTTTATACTATGCAATCTGTTATGGGGCTCAAGTCTCTTCCAGCTCTTTCGCGGTTCGCTTATTTACGTACTACTTTATGCCTTAATGGCCAAATCGAGGAAATACGGCTATAGGTCCAATTTTCGTAGAACCAGCCTATATATAGTACTGGCATGGAAGATGGGTCGTAATCAGATAGTGAAAAATCTCTTTTGCATCCTGCCCAGAATCGGGGTTTGATCCCGGTACCTCCCGCTCCAACTTCCACAGCTTTAACCACCGAGCCACCTGGGCGGTCAAAAACAAAGTTCACGCAATATGTATACCTTTTAAACCAGCTAAGTATGGTATTAAAATTTGGTGGATTTGTAATTCTGATATGGTGTACCTCTTGAATGGACAGATATATACAGGTCATATTGGAAAGATTAGAGAATGAAAGTCAAGGTGAGCATGTCGTTAAAGATTTAGTTGCCCCATACTAAAATACCAGAAGGAGCCTTTAGATTTACTTAGATGAAATTATTCTATGGTCGGTACCTTGGGTCGGTAATAAGCTTTGCATCCCTCCTTAATTCAAAGCATTAAAATCTAAGGATGTTATTTCATTAAAATTTGCGTTGCGAAATTGTTTTATGCTCATACGTTTCGAAAAATAATAAGTCCGTTGTGTTACTATATCTACACAGCATAATGATGCTGACATGTAAACCAGACACTGTATTGTATTACAACTTAACTTAGGTGCAGTGGACACAATGGACAAAATGCTTTCCCAATATACTGTTAAGAGAAATACCAACCGCTGGTAATGTTCTTTAACTTTATTGACATTGCTATAAAAATTGGATAATTTTTTAGGAAAAGCCTAGCAATGACCCCATCAGGAAACTAGCCTTAAAAGTTATATGCATCAATGTTCTAATTATTTCACATGAGTTTACTTGGCTGCGGTAGCTATAAGATTCTTATCGTACATGTACGTACTTGAATGGTGAGCTATACCGCGATAATTCTCGCACTTCAAGCGATCGCCCTTCTTGAATATTGGTCATAACGCGGCCACCTTCCATTCTTCAGGCATAACTTTATTTCGCCATATTAATCAAACAAGGTCGGAAAGATAGTTAAAAAAAGTTAGACCTCCGAATACCAAGAACACTGAATTAATCCAATCAGTTCCAATGGTGATTTCTTCATAAGATGAATCCTCAATAAACTAGGATGCATCCAGATTTGCCTAACATCTTTTCTATGTCGGCAGTTAATAAGAACTTGTGTGTGTGTGCCACATCATGATGGTATCAATTAGATCACTCGGAATGTTAGATCCGTTCATCATTATCTCATTCAAGGATAATCCTGATGGCGTTTTGCTGGATGCATCAAATACTACCCTAAGTTTTATTGTAGTATTTTCTATATCAATTTTCGTTGGTCTATAATACTTTTCATTTACTAGCTGCATATAACCTTGTTGTTTATAATCTTGCATAAAGTCGTAATATAGTTTGGCGAGTGGTTTATCATCATAAATCTTCTCTCGATCTGCAGGAAACGTGCTACAGCTTTCTTCCTAGATTCGTGTACCAGAGATTCTGATTTCAAAGGTAAATGTACCATATATTTCCCATCTGGTAGCCGGTCTGTTGTTTTTATGAATTACTTTTCTGCATCTACGTCTTCTCCAGTGTGAGCTCTTTCTTCTTGTACGACATCATTCTCTATGAATAAATTTAATTGTTGCACGGTTGTATTTGTCACCCAATTGGTGACCATTGACAATTTATTCCTTTCTTTGTTGTAGCTTGTGTTTCCGGTCCTCTTCTGGTAATGCCCAGCGAATGTCGAAATTTGAATTCTTGGTAGAATGTCTGTGATTTGATTTGTTAGTTTTTTATATTTTCACATTTTTCCATCTTGGTTGTTTTCACAATGGCAGTTTGATACTGCGTATCAATTTTTTCAATGTGTTGTTCCGTGAAATACTTCAGTTAATCCTCGGTAGCAAGCATACAAATTTCCTCGTGGAGTACGGCTATTTGATCCATAAGCTTCTCCATGACTGCTACTGATATTTTCAGTGCCGTTCTTGTTCCGGTTTCCACCAGGTTCCCGGTTTCGTTAAGTTGTCTGTAAACGGTTTTCATCCAAATGGTTTGTCGTCTTATTAGTTGTTGCAGTTCAGGATTTGTTAGATTTTAGTTGTTGATAGAACGGATGTCGGCTATCGTTTGATAGCTCTCAGTTTCCATTTAAATTGGTTTTTATTATTTTTGTTGGTTTTCGTCAATTGTTGTTGCTTTGACGTAGTCTATGCAGGTCTAGAGTACGCCGTTTCGCCAGTTTTTCGTCGGCTCAAAGGATCACTGATAGCCAGCTGTTGTTATTTTGACTAAGTATCCGGCTCGAAGGATCACTGTAAGATATCGCCTCAGCTGATATCTTTTTTCATTTCAATTATTCTGAGCTTACCACGGGTTGGGGTTAGTACCAGAATGAAATAAATTTGAGCACGGTTTAAACGGTACTGATTTTATTGTGTGATTTACATGTTATGATATGATATGATGATATGATAGGAGAAGTACAAGCAAACCAGTTACGGTGATCCTAGGTATGTTATCATAATCCTGGAGTACCAAAATATAAAAAACCTTTTCGGGCTGATACTTCGAGCTAACTTTACATACATTTTATGCACATTGAGTCACTGAGGTTGAGCTAATTTATAATCAGTTAAAAGACCGGGAAAATTTTAAATTGTAAAGATCACGATATTTATCCGCATGTATAAGGACAATATGAAGGTTACATTAATTAATTTAATTATTATTTTAAATTATTAATTTAAAATTTAATCTTAATTGTTAGTTATGAATAGAAGAATTATGTTATTTCAAAAATTAAATATTTCGCATGAATGTCATTGTTGCTCAACTTTAACGCAGCCTACATATTACTCACAAATACCTTGTATACCCATACATACAAATTTATGATGGTTTTTGTTGTTTAAGATTAAGTTAGATCTAACTTCAAACGCGTTTGATACAGTCAATAGTATTGTCGGTTTTACCTAATAATGATTGCTTCACCTCAAATTACTTGATTGTTTCTTGTTCGGAATACCAGTGTTAGGAATGTAAGTGAAATATTACTATTCTAGGATTATTATCTCTAAACAACGACGTGTGTTTAACCATATATAATAAAAATAACAATTGTCTTCCTAATTACTGTATACAACTTCCCTTTACATCATGTTGCTCACACAATAGCATAACATAAACCAAAAACATTAAACAACATCTCGTTTGTACGTAACCAAAGTATAACGAACATAAAAACTTTAAACATTCGTAACATATATACAAACATACATACATACAATATTCATAATAATATGCTCTATAAACATTATTGTAACTAATAATAAACAATGTTATATCTAATTTTTAATAAGAATTTATTTGATCCAGAATTAAAAACGAAAGAAAGAGGAACATTTTTATGTTGCTACATTATATGTATTTATAATAAATGAGAATATCAACAACAAGGAACTATACAACAATAAATATTATGTATAAGTCTAGAATAAGACTTGGAATATATGTATTTTCTCATCTCGACAACATGTTCTCGTACAGTAGACAAAACACAAAACTCTTTTGTGCCAAAAAAGCATAACATTTTTTTTTATTTTAAATTACAACAATTTTTACGAAACAATACCGTATCCGAGCATATATACACATTTAAGAACAACATGAAACCAAAAATAATATATAAAAAATTAGGAAAGATGAAATCTTCTTGATTCTGTGTTCTAAATTCTATCATAATAATAATATACATTTTGCCTAATAAGTTAGAACATCTTTTCTAACTTTTCTTCATTTTTTTGGTACTTTCCTTGTGTTCTTGGTTGAAAAAAATAAATAAATGTCTTAAAAGAAATCATATTATTTTTATGCTTGTTTTAATGTTTTTTATGCTTTCGTATATTTTCACCCTTCCGTTAACAGCAACGAGGAACAAAAAATTATCATATTTTCCCTTCTGGAATTTTCTTTTTTCTTTATATGCCTCGTTTTGATTCCTAATAATTCTTATAATTCTTCTTTTTCGTTATAGTTGATTCTGTTGTGCTGTGTGACTTTTCTTGTACACTTTTTTATATTCTTCTCAAATGTTCGGGAACATTTAAAAATAAAAAATTATGACAGTGTGGAGGAAATAATAACAATAAATTAACAAACGAAAGTAAAAATCCCCGAACAACGGCAAGGCGCACAAAAGAAAGTTTTTCCGTGAGATTTTTAATGGTTGATTGTGATGTGATTAAATTATTTTTAAGGACTGGCAATTTAAAAGAGAAATTGTGAAATGGAATTATGCAATAATCTGGTTACATTAAAATTAAAATAACAAACACAATAAGACCTGAAATAATTATTTTGTGCGGGGTATATCACGGCACAGTGTTGTGCTGAAGGTGGAAGTTGTTTCCACCAATAACCTATATACAATTGGTTAGTTACAATCTATTTTAATAATCAGTCTGTGGTGTTCTTCTTTTTTGCTTCTCCAATTAGCAAGCTAATTCTTTAATACTAATTGGGCTCCAGCCTGCTTCTTCAAGTACGACTAATTGATCATTTGGTTAAAGACTCTCGGGCTAGGTGTAACAATTTCTTTTTACTGCCCTTGGCATTTAATTTTGAATCTTTCCTACTTAGGAAACTAACAAGATGCAATCAAATCTCAAAAACTAATATAAATTCATTTAATAAGACTAAACCTATGTTAGTTAAAGTGTCAAAACCTATGTTAGCTTAATATTAAAGTGTCATCAGTTATCTCTAGCTCTTTACTAGTCGCCTATATCATTCGTCTATTTAATAGTTCTCTAGTTAATGGAATGTCAATCTAGTTTTAACTGGTATTTTTGATGTGCCGACGAATTGAAGTTACATATGAGTAAATCTCGACGTCACTTTGCTTTGCGTACATACAAAGGTGTGTTTACCATTTTCTAAAGTATTTGTTATTTCCAGGTTTTCTATGAAGCACACGCGTAGCCCCACAACTGAATACCATATGTCCAGAAAGGCTTAAGCATCATTTCGTACGGCAAGATCTTACATTCTAGACTTAACTTTGAATGTTTTACAATTATCCAATTTATTTAGTCTCACAGGAGCATAGATGAGTTTACGGAGTGTGAAGGTAATGTGCGTCGATTTGTTTTCATTGGCCTCGTTGTCTTTTTTTTAGCCACTTTTCGATTTTCTCTAAATTTTCTTTAAAGATTCATGTGGCTATTGCGAGATTTTGGTGAGCAGCTACATTTAATGTTGGTAGGTTTCCTGTAAAGATCAAGTATAAAACTGGCCTTTGTACACTGCCTTGAGATACTTCTGCATGAATATCATATCAGATAAGACTCTGTAAATTTTTTCCACGGTTTCATGTTCTACTCTAAATCCAAGTTGATGGTCCGGAATGATTTTCTCTTTCAGAACTGGCTTAAGTTTTGGGCGATATGAGTTCACTTTTATTTGATCTTTGCACTGAGAAAAAAACCATAGTAAAATAAACTTAAATTTTGGGTTACAATAACAAAAATTCTGGGTTATTTTGCAACCGAACTAGCGTTTTGTCATCAGAACATTGATTAGTTTATTTGACATAATGCTAGGTCAATTAAATATATCTAAGTTTAACTTAAAGCTACGGTTTTGAAAACAATGCATAGGTTATAAATAACTATCTTATTTGTTGAAATTTAACTAAAAGCATGGTTATTTGAACTGTAAGCAAAGTACATTTAAAAAAATAGTTTTGTTAAAATAATTATGGCATGGTTTTTGTTAACCCAGACCCATTGTTTTCTAAACGTTAGCATTGTTAAACAGCTTAGTTAATTTAACAAAAACCAAAGTTATTTTTTAACATAATTGCTAAGTTAAACAATAATTTCATTCTTTACTTTAGCCAAAATTATAGTTTTTGTAACATAGGTAATATCCTAATGCTTGTTTATTTCACCCAACCAAATGATGATTTTAACCAAGCAAAATTATTTCAATGGTTCTCCACAAAAAATTGATTTTATTAAATAGAAAAGTCAGTTTTTTCATAAAATTCAAGTTCAAAAGACATATTTTTAAATTTATTTCAATTCAATAACAATAATACAATAATTTCAAAACTAATCCATATTATTTATGTCATTTATTAAGGTATGAACTACTGGTAAATCATCGTCATATTTTGTGTTTAGTTGATATGAGCACAATCAGATATACATCCAGCAATTAATACACTTAGTTAATTGGGTAGCATAAATTTAAAATATTGAATAATTCAGAAGAGTAGTCTAAAGCTTCTCAGAAACCTTCACATTTAAATTTATTTGAATCAAGAATTACGAAAAATTCTTTATAATCGTGATTGTCCCTTGCTATTATTGGCTGCATGTCTGGTCTGAAATGCTTTGTTACTCTAACACCTCTAACTTCCTGGAGAAATTTAATTGGGAGTCAAGTATGGTTGACCTTTCATACTTGATTCTTGTAGTAGTCTTGTTTTTGGTTTCCAAGAGGAAGAATTGCAGGAAGTAAATAAATCATTTCTAGATTTTATGCATCTGAAATTCAAAATACCGAAATAAATATTTGTAATTGTTGTATTATTATCTAATTTAACCTGAAGATATTTGAATCTTTCGAGTGTGTATTTCATTAAATGATATGATGATATATTTTTTTTGAGAATTTCTATTTTTCTGGCATTTTTGAAATAAAAACCTCTCAATTAAGATTAATTGATTGATGATTCGGGAACAATATTTAGAAATCTGATGATACCTTAAATAAAAATTTGAAACTAAGAATGTGTATAGTAATAACTAAATAATTCAACATATTAATTTAGGAGCTTGTGGGTATTTCTATAGTGGCCATTAGTCAAATATATTGATTAAATTATAATCTTTATTTAATCAATATATTTTTATGAGTTTGTTTGATTTATCCGATAGCCAGTAATTTGTGTCCATTTATACAGTACCTTTTCCTATTTGATTAAGATCGACTCTTTTGATTAAGATCGACTCTTATTGAGTCATCAGATTGATTTGAAACTATACAAGTTCATCCACAATTGTAGAGTTTAGATCAACAATTTTTGGTTTACAAAACTTGGTTAGTTTTTCTTTTGATTCTGAAATCCATCATATGGTATAGTTTACCTTCGGTGATATATAGCCATATCCAATAAAAATGATTTTCTAACTAGAACAAAAAATGATAGTAAACTTATTATACACATATAAAAGGTAATGCTTTATAGCAAATCTTTGTCAGTCGGAAAAATGTGAATAATTTCGTCTGTTAACTTTTTGCACTGATCTATACCAAAACAAAAGTTTTTTAAATTAATGTAGTTAGAACAATTAGATGAACAAACATCGTTCTATGAGCTTCCGATAATCTATTTGTTTTATAAAAGTCTGTATAAGTAATCGACCAGTTTCATTTTGAGCAAGCATTTCTTGTAAAGACTGAAAATGAGCTTATAAAACAGTATGAGCTTTATGATAGTACATATCTGTTATAATAGTAAAGAAACTTTTACTAAATTATTTAAAATCGAAGGTTTCATAATAAATACAAAATAAAATGGTTTACTTACCAATGAACTTGTGATATACCATATAAAAACAAGCTAAATATTTAATCAAAAACTTCTAATTCAAAATACGTGGGTTTTGTATAATTTAAAGGCGCACACAATATCAACTTCAATTGGAAAATGTATGATAATAATTTTCTAGATAGACTTCAGTTATGGTTTTGTTTAAATATTCTAGAACATATAAATATGAAAACTGCGTTTTTAAAATTGAAATAATCTAAATATTTAGTTTTGACTTTTGAATGGTTAGTTTTAACTGTGCCATGTTTAATAATAAATAATTTTACAAAAATTTACTTTAAATATAACTTGTGCTTTGTAATTTATTACTTTGCATTTTGTTAATTCATTTTATCAATTCACTGACTCACTAACTGTATTGTTTTCAAAAACAACAAAACCATTTAAGTTATATTAACTAAGCATTGGTTGAAGTAACCAACGCGTAATATGGTTTATTGTAACAAAAACTTAGTTAAAATAACAAAAAACGTTTAACTTGGCTTTGTTAGGTTATTTTTTTTCTGAGTGTGCCAGGTTTCGGAATCATAGTTATTAATTTGATATATCATATTTGTCCGATATATTTGACAGCATGTTTCCAATAATCAGACCATGTTCGTTAGGTTTAGACACTTTGCTAAGGTGCTTAGCAAATATATTTGCTTTCCCTACATCACTTCTTAACCAGGTTATATCCTATGCCAGCTTTAGGCCCGTTGCACATTTCAGATAAGCTTAGCTATGAACATCGTTGAGCATATCTTAGTTTAGCTCGGTTATATCATCGTGCTGCACATATCATATATACATCGCACACATACATTAATGTTGTTGACGCACCAATGTGATTTATTTGTTACTTTTCCAATTTTTTTTCGACAAATAGGAAAAACTCAATGTATATTTATATTCATGTATATTTTATGTTAGTAAGGGGTCTGTTTGATAATTCGAACGGAGCGTGCGGTGCTTACCCGTGTACACCGTACGGAGCGAGTTGACTATCATGCACGGTGTAGAACATCACACTGCGATACACTCACTGCAATGGGTAAATTGTTCTGTTGATGTTTTTTTTGTTTTGAGCTAAAAATAATTAACTATCAAACAAATTAAATAAATATTTATTACTTATTATTAATAATGAATACGATCAACTTAATAATTCAAAATCCATTCCTTTTAATGGACTCTAGTGATGAAGATGACGAAGATGAAGAAATTCAATATAAAATTGAGAATTTCTGTGAAGAAATAGTGCGAAACTACAGCGAATTCCAATTTAAAGAAAATTTCCGCATGAGCATTTCAACTTTCAATAGTTTATGTAAGGATATGCACGATTTAGAAATACGTCATGATTGGACTCAAATCATGATTGGACTGTGGTTTTTTGGAAATCGGGAAACATTAAGGTTGGATATTTATATTTATGAAGTCAATTCATAATCACATACTGATTTGGTTTATGTATATTGTGGTTAAGATCGATAGCAGGAAGAGGGTGTGTGAAATCTACCGCCTGGATTGTAATTAATAATTTTGCCCGGAAGCTTCTAAAATTAAATTTACACAAAAAAATCATTTATTGGCCATCTGCAGACGAAAAAAAACGAACATCTGATCACTTTAATAAGAAATACAAATTTCGAGGTATTTATACGATTAGGTTATATGAACTTTTTTACGCTGAAAGTTCAGTAACATATTCACATTTATGTATCATTTTGTTTTGTAGGCGTAATTGGTGCAATAGATGGTACTCATATACCCATAATACCCCCTTAGTCCTACAAGCAGTTTGTAACGAAAAAATGGAATTTATACAAACCTACGCTGGTGAAGCTGGTTCAATTCATGACGCGCTTGTACTTTTAAAATCAAATTTACCTACTCGAGTTTCTTCAGGTATAACAGTTATAAAAACCCTGTTTATTAATTTAAGTACATATTGTTTATATCGATACATGTCAAATTTGTTGAAGGTTCTGCATTTACTCTAGCTGAAGAACCCTTACTCGGCGATTCAGCTTATCCGCTGAAAGTTTGGTTGACGACTCCGTTCAAAAATAATGGCAATTGAGAAGACTCAAAAGTAACGTATAACATTGTCCACTCAAAATGCCAAGTTGTGGTTGAGCGGGCGTTTGGATTGCTGAAAGGTCAGTTTCGGAGATTAAAGTATTTAGACACAAGAAACCCAGCATTAGCACCACTATACATTGGAGCATCCTGTATCCTGCACAACTATATTTTAAAATTGAGTGTTGTTGATGAACAGTTACCATTAGACAATTTAGTAAACGACCTTCAGGAGGACGAAGTGGCTCTAGACGATAATGACAGTGACTCCGATATTGACCTAGTTTCTGATAATGCCAATTTAAAACGCTTGGGAATTGTCAATGAATTATTTTAAATAAAATAAAATTTTCTAATTCTAAAAATAAATTTTTTTGTTATATTTTGTTATCTTTTTCTTTATTTCACTAAATTTAATTAAAGGATTGAACTACTATTGTTATTACTAAGGATGTTTGCCACTTTTTCAACTGCCACAACGTAGCGTTCCATTAACGCTAATTGCTTAGCCCTAAATTCTTGTTTGTTCTCCTCCTGAACGTTGATTCGCCTTCTCTTGCGGCTCGATTCCTTTTCTATGTTGCTTTGATATGTGGTTGGAATTATTATATTGTTTACCTCGTTGTATAGCTCTGGATCGTTTGTTTGGATGTTGCTTGAAAGATCTGAAAATGTTGCTACTGCAACTATCTCGGGAGCAATCTCGTCCATAGGAACGTAGTAAGTCCAAATACGAATACTGTTCCCTGTTGTATTGTTGTGATCTTTAATAATCTTATACTGTCGCTTTAATCCCTTCCATTTGTTCTCGCATTGGTCCCAACTCAGCAATATATTTCTGTCTTTCGACAAAATATTAGAAATCTTCATAAATAAGTCTTTTTTCACGCCTTTTTCCAAGTCCGAGTAGTGCTCGCTGAACTAAACTTATAAAGCCCAAGACAAGTTCGTGTGGCCATTTGAATCCGCCTAGGAAACACATCAAAAAGAACATGGTGTGGTACAAAATAAAATGTATAACAACAATATATATGTTGAAATACATTATTTACAAATATTACATATGCATTAAATACATTTATTATAAGTATGTAAAATTTTATTTATAAAAAAAATAAAATTACACACATTACTTACTTTTAACACCTTCCATTTTTTTCAAATTTGCACTACTTACTCTGATTGGTCATCCAGTGTACTTTCTTTGACACAGTGTGTACATGAAAAATATACTGGGCGAAATAAAAAACGAAGTGTGACAGTGTAAATTTAAACCGGTTTAATATAAAACACAGTGTTTAGGTTGAATTTGGCCTGGTTGAATAATAAAGCGCAGTGTTAAATTTTGACAGCGCACTGCACTGCACCGTGCGAATTATCAAACAGACCCAAGGTCAACACAACTCGAACTAAGTTAGTTTGCATCGCTCAAAACAAAAAACATAGCTCGCATATCTTATAGTTTAAATGTGCAGCGACCTATTTAAACTTGTATATTACAAAAACATAGCTTACATCGCATAGCTTAGCTTATTTCAATAGTGCAACGGGCCTTATTGCTCATCGGGCAAGCACCTTATTGCCATTCATCTTTCATCTATAGGTCTCTTTGACCTTTACGCGGTCCACACATGCTCGATTAATTCCGGGAAAATTTACAAGATGAGAATAATAAACTGAGTCGTTTATACCAAACGAACAAGCAGTACTTATAGAAATGTGCCTATTTCCAGTCAGGGATTGTATTCTCGAGCCAAAATTCAAAAACTGATGTTTCGATTTTTGAATTTAACAAAAATCAATCAACCAGTTTAAAAATAGTTTTAAGATTCCTCTACAGATTTTCTTGATAATCCTTTATCGAACATTTTTTTCGTCAAACTGAATTAACTCTCGGCGTAGTCTTTTATCAGCGGATTTACCAAATGAAATAGATAATTGATTGTGAGTTTGATACTGAACATTCAATTTTGTTTTAAAGTTGATATGTATGAATTTTGTTGAAAAGCATTGAAAATTATGGTGGATTATCTCATTTTCATATATTACGAAAAAGACAAGGTCGTTCACACTGGGTTACTCTTTCAACATTTTCTCACACTTTCTATTTGTATGACGAGATTCACATAAAGCATTTTTTTGCCAGATATGATATGATATGATATGATAGGAGAAGTACAAGCCAACCAGTTACGGTGATCCTAGGTATGTTACCATAATCCTGGAGTATATTCAGCAGAGTTCCAAATGGATATCTGAGAATTATTTATTCCAAAATTATGCGGGCCCAGGCCCTGCCTGCATCTCAACATGTAAGGTTTAGGAAAAGGAATGTTAATCACAGAAATGACTAAGGTGATAATCCACAGCAGAGTCATTGCTAACTACATTATTAGTAAATTATAATATATTGTTAGTATAATCATTTTCACATTTGGATAGAATTTGTTAGTATTGTTATTTTGTTAGTTGGATAGGATAGGAATGTTCTAGGTTCATCATATATATGTAAATGTCTACGACAGTTATTACTGGAGCATTTGACTTTTATTTGGGTCATCTCATCATATGCTGTTAGTTATTTTAATCCCTATTTCCATCCCACCACCAGCTACGCGAGGGTTGTTACGTCTTAATGACCCGACAGCAATATATATTATGATGATCTATTTAAGCTCAGTTATGTACTTGTGTAAAATTATAAATAAATCGGTATATTGTTGTCATTATTAGCTACCTATGTGTCATTCACTCTTGTCTGTTTATATTAGGATATTACAAATTCAGTTCCATTCATATCATTATTAGTTATATGAGAAGATTATTATTACACTGTTAGGGTCCTTATCTGAATAGCTGCTATTATGGTGAACGATTCAAACGATTCAAGATATTTATTGATTTATTAATTATATAGTAATTGTACTATTATTTAAGCAAGAGAATCGTTTGATCGTAAATACCATCCAGCAGCTATCCTTTTAGTTCTCTATTATGTTTAAAAAAATCTTAAATAATCTTAAATAAAATTTTTATTTTTTTTTCTTCGTAATTTATTTCAATTTAAGTTTCTTATAGAATTCAAAAATTAAAGCATTGAATAGCATTCAAAAATTAAACCATTGAATAGCTTAAACCAGCAATATGGAAGATTTTAAAATAAAACCGCCTCAAGTATTATATAGGCGATTTTGAAATAGACAAGAAATTCTCTTTCATACATAGGAAAGAGAATTTTGATGAACTAAATGAAAAACGTGTTATATACATCATATGAGTCGGCATTGAAATTTACACTGTAGTGTAATGTGTATATTGGCGTTTTCAACATATCTAAACCAATACCATTTCTCAATTACATTGAATGTACATATATAATTGCTAATTTATACAACGATTGCACAATGGCGGTGATCGCGTTAAAATACAAAAAAAAATTAAAAAAAAAAAAAAAAAAAAAACAAAAATCTCTAAAATCTGTTCTACTAGTATGCCATGATACAATATAAAACAAAATATGTTTATTTACTCGTAGTTAGAAATTTAGAGTCATATAAAGAGCGAATTATTCGATGGGATAACCAAACGAGACAAAAGAAAGACTCTTCGCATGCGATTGTTTTCAATCAAGAGAATATTGACATGTGAATATGTGATATAAAATGCTTTATATAAGATAGCAACACAAATATGTTATATATTTTTACATATAAAAAGCAGAACCAAACTAAATGTTATATAAAATATTATATAACATAAAAACAAAATATAAATATAATAATATAATATAATAATGATACTCATCTGCCATCAGGTTTTAACATCACACATGAAACACAACTAACGCATTTATTCTATTTAATTTAATACAAACAAAAACCGAGCGGAAAAACACGTCCACTCGGTATAAAGATCAATACAACACCACATAAAGCATTTTTTTGCCAGATCCAATCAAATTGATTTAAAATAAGATTACTGGAAAATGTATAGTTTATTCCAAGTAAATATAATTGCATTTGTTTTGTAAACAAGAGGAACAAATAAGCTTATTTATTAATTTTCCGTTTATTGATTTATTTGCACTACATATAAAAGAACAGCCATACACCTAATATCTGACATCGGTATAGAATATTTGCATATATACGATAAACTCGTTTTTTGATTTTATTCATTATCCCACTTTGCATGTTTACGTTGATACAATTTTTATATGACGTATTGAATTATAATATTATTAAATTATTTATTTTATGTACAAAATAAATATTTATTTTTCTGATTAATAAATCAATTTTAGAAAATTAGCAAATATTGTAGCTTTGATTAAAATGATATGGTTGATTAAAATTCGAAAATTTCAAAAACTCTTTGTAAAGCAATAAAATCATATCTTAATTTAATAAACTTTAATGAATACTATGTTTATGGTATCGCTGCTGGAACATGTAATAATACAAACTTAACAAGGGTAAATGATGAGCCTTTTCACTAGTAGACACTAGTTTCCAAAACAGAAGAAATTTCGATCCTCTATTTAGCATAAGCGCTCACCTTGAACATAGTTTGTATTAGAGACTATCCAGCTGCCCAAGCTCAGATGACATGAACTACTATGAATGATTTTAACCTAGTAAAACAAGGTCTGGAAACATCCATATCAGATTAGGTAACAATTTTGCACCGCTTATATTTTAATTGGATTTTGTGGTGTGCGAAATAATAGTAGTCTTTTTAAAACTTCAGCAAATCATTTAAAAAATTCGTTTTATTTATTATGTATACAAGTTAAAATTAGTATTTAGTAGTATAGCCTTTGGCTTTTATCACATCACTCATTGGTCGAGGCATTGAGTTTATTAAACTTTGACACCTTTCAACGGGAATGGACAACCATGCAGATTTGGTTGTTTCCCATAATTGCTTCGAGTTTCTTGGGTTGGCGTTCTTTTGATGATTCCAATCAAAAGAACTCCAACCCAAGAAACCAATTTTGATGATTTTTTGCCAATTTTGATGATTTTTGGCATAAGTTATACGCGCCTTCACTTGTCGCTTATTTAAAAACGGCACCTTCCTAGGTCTCAACCCTTTTAAATTTGTTGCTAAAAGACGTTTTCCAATTGTAGCGGTGTCTATATCAAGATTAAGATCTTGTTTGATCTTCGTTGAGGTTTCAAAAGGATCTCTTTTCGCACAAATAACGATGTTCCGATCAGTTTGATTCGAAGTTTTTCATTTTCTTCCTCGTGTTTCTGGGTTTTCTTTGTGCTTAACAGCATTGAATATAACGGTAGGTGAACATCCCTTCATTTGCTGGATAAATTTATATTATTTTCCTTCTTTGATTAATTTTTTAATTAAATCTCTTCACTCTTGGGAACAATGCTTTCCCCAGCCCATTAATATTTAAATAATTTTTTTTCACATTTTTATAATTTTATTTTCGTATTATTTCCGAACTGTTATTCTTGATCACCTCTATTTTAAACAATAATCAATAAGAGACTAATATTATTTCGAACATAAAAATTTAGACTGACAATCGAACATAAGAGGAGTCCCGAACTTATTTGAGAAAAAAAGTACAAATAGCGTTTGGTTTATGTTCAGTGGACATTAAAAAATTCATTTTGATAATAGATGTCAGTTAAATCATGAAAGGATAGTTTTATAAACACAAAACCTCATGATAAATACTGAAGATGGCGACTTGATTGCCGAAATATATTTATAATATAAAAAATAAAAATTCCACTATAAGGAATATTTTTGAACTAAAAATATCAAATTTTTATTTGATTGAATTTGAAAGTGGAATAAGTCACACATATGAGAAATGCTAAATATTAATTTCAACAACTGAAAATCTTGAATTTTTCAGTGAATCAATAACTATTAACATCAAATAACCATATTTTGATGTAATGTTTCATATTAAATGTAAATTTATTATAGTAGTTAAAATCATAGTGAAAAATTTCATAATCATAGTGTCAATCATAGTGAAAAATTTTTCACTTTACCAACTATTATAGTAATCTGTGTTTTTGTAAGTAAGTGCACAATTTTTAGAGTGATAAACGCTCAGGTCTGCTTTGTTTTTTATGTTGTATTTTCTGATTTGTCGATCTAAATGAGCCCACAGATTCTCAATCGGGTTTAGATCCGGTGATTGAGGTGGTGTTGGTAGGGTTTCCCGTACATTGTACTGTATATATTCCTTAACAATCCGCGCTGTATGCTTTGGATCGTTGTCCTGTTGAAACAGAAAGCTATCCTCGATCTCAAGCTGCTGAGCACTAGCTTTTACATTATCCCGCAATATTTCCAAATACATACGTGCGTTCATCTTACCATCTATAAAATGTAACTTTCCTACCCCATTGTGAGAAAAACAACCCCAAACCATCACATTGCCTCCTCCGTGCTTTATGGTTTGGCATATATTTTCTTTTGCTAACGCAGTATTTTTTTTTCGCCACACGCTTCGTCGTCCATCTGAACCAAATAAATTAAACTTACTTTCATCAGAAAAAATCACATTTTTCCAAAAAGTGATATCCTTGTCAATATAATTTTTAGAAAAATCTAGCCTTTTTTTTGCATTTATCACATTAATAAATGGTTTTTTACGAGCGGATCGTCCATGATATCCTGCGGAACGTATTACTTTTCTTATAGTTTCAGCGAATACAATTTGTGAAGAAGTTGTTGCGATATTTGACGCCAAACTTTGTGCACTTATATGGGGATTCCCCCTGACTGCCCTTAATATGTCTCTTTCTTGACGGACGCTAAGCACTTTTGGTCTTCCTGTTCGTTGCTTATTTTTAACACTATTGCATTCTTCATATTTCTTAATAATATATCGTACTGTAGTGTGCCCCTTTTTTACCAAATCTCCAATTTGTCTCAAACTTTTTCCTTCTTTATAATGATAAATTATTATTTCCTTTACACTTTCGCTTAACTCCGCTTTTTTAGGCGTCATTTTTAAACACTTCGGCCGTACGTCTACACTTTACAGAGGTTTTAACTTTACTGAATGCATATGCAATACAAAAGATACAAAAACAAAAACTGTTTTATTTAGTATTCACAGATAGAAAGGGAAAGCCCCAATGTGTACAAATACTTTATTGGATATAATTTTTAAGATTTTTTTATATTGCAAGGTGTATATATACTTTATAATGCAAAAAGTTAACCTAAATTACTTATAAGTTTTTACTAAACATGTTGAACACGAAAACATTTTTAATTGACTATCAAGTCCTTTTAATTTAAGAGAAATAAAGGTGTTCAAATACTTAATTGACCCACTGTATATATTATATATATAAATATATATATATATATATATATATATATATATATATGTATATATATATATATATATATAAACATTTATATACATATATATATGAATATATATATATATATATATATATATATATATATATATATATATATATATATATATATATATACATATATTTATATATATTATATATATATATATATATATATATATATATATATAATATATATATATATATATATATATATATATATATATATATATATTATATATATTTATATATATATATATATATATATATATATATATATAATATATATATATATAATATAAATATATATATATATATATATATATATATATATATGTATATAAATGTTTAGTTATATATATATATATATATATATATATATATATATATATATATATATATATATATATATGTATATATATATATGTATATAAATGTTTATATATATATATATATATATATATATATATATATATATATAATATATATATATATATATATATATATATATATATATGTATATGTATATAAATGTTTATATATATATAAATATATATATATATATATATATATATATATATATATATATATATATATATATATATATATATATATATATATACTATATAAATATATATATATATATATATATATATATATATATATATATATATATATATATACTATATAAATATATATATATATATAAATATATATATATATATATATATATATATATATATATATATATATATATATCTGTTGATCACATTAGTTTTCTAGCTCCATCACTGCCATTGTTGTATGTATAATACTCACTTGACAGTTCTGTCATTGCTATACTTAAGCCACTCCGCCTCGTCAAGGCTGTGATCATGGGTAGTGGGATAGGATAGGAAAAGGAAGGAAAGGATAAGGAAGTAAGAAAATAAAGGATAAGGAATTTCTGTAGCATGGCGTTTCCCCT